>MDKI01253376.1:0-11762 GCA_005239505.1 Nicotiana paniculata | reverse complement strand
TAAAACTCATAAAATGCGAGGTATATAATGCTTAAAATCACGAATTCTAGCCACACATCAGGTGGTCCGAGATTCGGAAGTGTTTAGAGTGCGATAGGAACACTTGGTTCCTTAAGGTTGGCCTTTAAGGCCAAGTTTGACTTCGGTCAACATTTTGGGTAAACGACCTCAGAATCAAGTTTGACGGTTCCGGTAGCTTCGTATGATGATTTCGGACTTGGGCGTATGTTCGGAATGGGTTTTGGATGACCCAGAAGCATTTCGGCGCCCAATATTGAAATAAGAGTTCCTTAGGTTCCTATTGTGGTTTGGGACGTATTTTTGAGCTATCGAGGTCCGAACGAAGTTCCGGGACCGGGAGTAATTCCGTTATGTCATATATGACTTGCCTGCAAAATTTGGTGTCATTCCGAGTAGTGTAGGTTGGTTCGGCGCTGTTAGCGAAGTAAGGAAAACTTAAAGTTCTTAAGTTTGGTTCTAGGGAATTTGAGGTGTGATTTTGAGTTTTAGCATTGTTTTGTATGTTCCGAAGGCTCGAGAGAGTCCTTATTATGATTTGGGACTTGTTGGTATATTCAGACGGGGGCTCGGGTGGGCCCAGGTGCCTCTCGGACACCACACGAGGATGAAAACCAGCTGAAATAGCTGATAGTGCACCTGTTCTGGTGTTGACCGCAGGTGCGGTTGCCCAGTCGCAGGTGCAGGACAGCTCATGCGGTCCCAGTCTCGCAGGTGCGATCCCCAGCGGGCAGCCTATTTCTCGCAGGTTCGGGCCCAAGCATCCTCGTCCATTTCTACAGGTGCGAGCCTTTGCTCGCAGGTGCAGTCCTCGAGCCGCAGGTGCGGAACCACTGTCAGGCGGTGTGTTTCTTAAATACGGGATTCTTCATTATTTCTTCATTTCTTCCTCCATTAGAACACCTTGAGAGCTTGTGAAAAGGGCTCAATGACCCAACCATTGAAAGGTAAGTAAATTCTATCTTAAAATGGTTAATGCATGCATTCTTAGTAGAATTTAACTACTTAATTAGTGGAAAATTTAGGAATTTGGGTAGTAACCTAGGGCCTTCGAGAATTTAGAAAATTACACGTCAATTAGCTATGAAATCAAGTAAAAATCATGTATTAATAATCATTAGGCTATGGGTGAGTGTTTCGCTCGAAAACTTTTTTCGAATCCGAGCATGCGGGCTCAGGGTTGGATTTTAGGATTTCTTCAAGAATGGCGAGTTTGAGTTAGTAGTGGGAGGATTTCCATACTTTGAGCATAAATTTATGAATTTGTATAACATTTGGCTAGTTTCGAGTCCTCGGGTGTAGAGTTTGGAGTTTCGGGCGCGTTCTTGGTCCGGGGAGTAGATTCGTCACGAGGTGACTCTCCTTTCTAACCTTGTAAGAGGGAATTGTCCCCATAGTTGATTATAAATAATTGCATGTCCTTATTTGCGGGGTCTACGCACGCACGAAGTGACGAGAGTCCGTGCGTAGCTACTACTATGTTATGTTGGGTAGTTCTAGGACTCACGAGCATGCTTATATGTGCCTTACATTTATTCCTAAACGTATTTTGAGTTTCTTATTATCCTTGATTTGGCATGAGAATATTAGGAAGTTGTGTTCCATGATTTATCTCTTAAGTTCTTGCCTTAAAGAATAATCTCTGTTAATTCCTTAAAAAATGATAATTTTATGTATGTATGCGGCACCGCGTCACATGTATGATTTGTGAGCGGAATAGCCCTACTATTATGTCAACTGTGTCGCATGTTCGATTCGCGAGTGGGGTAATAGATGCATCTATGGTTCGAGCCATTCGACTCTCGGCAGTGCACATTTATTTTCGCGACGTTTCGGCCGTACGCTTACGGCCTATTATGTGCTGTATGATTTACTGGGAATTTATTGTAATTGTATAAACTTGTTCATGTTAATAAGAGAATTTAGTACATTATGTGCTAGTGAAATTTTACATGCAAGGTAAATACAACTATACTTGATAATTTATATATTTGTGATTTCTACAACTATTATGCCTTCCTAGTTCCTATTAAATCATGTTATTTAGAAATGTTGACCCTAGTAAGTATCACGTCTACCTCTCATCACTACTTCTTTGAGATTAGGTGGGATACTCACTAGGTACATATTTGTTTATGTACTTATACTACGCTTTTGTACTTAATTGTACAGGTTGTGAGGCAGGTGCATATGGGTATTCATCCAGAGCTCGTCCCTGACGTGTATTTAGCGTGGACTTCTTGGTG
This sequence comes from Nicotiana paniculata, assembly GCA_005239505.1. Taxonomy (NCBI): domain Eukaryota; kingdom Viridiplantae; phylum Streptophyta; class Magnoliopsida; order Solanales; family Solanaceae; genus Nicotiana; species Nicotiana paniculata. Next base: position 9,498 of record MDKI01253376.1, on the reverse strand, counting down.
AGCTGCTTCCTTGACGTATCTCTCTGGCAGCACCTTGGAGTTCCTCTTTCCTTTTGCTATGTCTGTATTACTTTTCTTCAGACATTAGGAAAAACTTGTACTTTCTTTTGGATACTCGTTTCTATTAGATGCCCTTAGACCTGTGACGCCAGTTCCTGGCATGCACATGTAGTGTATATTCTATTTTGTTGGGTTGTAATTATTAGTGTTAATTACTATATTACTCACTTTTGGTTTTCTAAGTCACTTGTTTACTTCGAAATTTGAAATCTAAAATAAAACCTCTCAATTATGGAAAATTATTTTATGAATTACAATAGGGATCACTAGTAAACTAAGGTTGGCTTTCCTGACATCAGAGTTGGGCTCCATCGCGACCTAAATTGGGATTTGGGTCGTGACAACATGGTATCAGAGCTCTAGGTTCACGTAGGTCTCACAAGTCACGGGCAAACTTAATAGAGTCTTGCGGATCGATACATAGACGTCTGTATTTATATTCGGGAGGCTATAGGGTGTTAGGAAACCTCTCTTTATTCATGTTCTATCATGCAGTTGATGATTTACTAAATCTTATTCTTCCATTCTCTCACAGATGGTGAGGACAGGCGCAGCTGACGTTCCAGACCCGGGAGATGCCGCTACTCCCACCGTCTGAGGCCGTGGCAGAGGCCGGGGGAGGGCACCGGCCCAAGGTAGGGGACGAGGGCATCCCAAAGCTGTTCCAGTGGCACACCCAGCGGATCTGGCAGAGGATCCTATCACAGAGGGGCAGGGCGAGGTTCCCCCAGTAGGTCCTGTACCAGTAGACTTTATGACGACGCCAGGCTTCCAGGAGTTCATGGGCCGTATGATGAGATTTATGGACACTATGACGTAGGCTGGTTTATTTCTAGTGGATCCTACAACATCTTAGGCAGGAGGGGAGCCCAGACCCCTACTGCCCAGGCTGCAAGCCATGCATCAGCAGTTTATCAGACCCCGGTTACACTGCTCGCGGGTGGAGCCCAGCCAGTAGCAGCAGCACCTGAGCTCAGACTAGCTGCAGACGGCGATCCGCAGAAGTTACTGGATAGATGGACCTGATTGCACCCTCCTATCTTCGGGGGTGAGAAGGGCGAGGATGCCCAAGACATTATTGATAGGTGCAGGGACAGATTGCACAACATAAGGATACTGAAGTCCCATGGAGTGGACTTCACTATTTTTCAGCTTGAGGGCAGGGCCCGCATATGGTGGCAGTCCTATATCCTGGGTAGGCCGGCAGGTTCCCCTTCCATCACTTGGGAGCAGTTCACTCAGCTAATCCTGGACAGGTATATTCCACCCTCCGAGAGGGAAGAGCTGCGATATCAGTTTGAGCAGCTGGAGCAGGGACATATGTCAGTGACAGACTACGAGGCCAGGTTTTCTTAGTTGTCTCGTCATGCCCTTATGATACTTCCTACTGATGCTGAGAGAGTGCGGATATTTGTAGCTGGGATGCACTCAGGTATTAGGGCCAACATGGCCCGAGAGGTGGGGATAGGGACTCTCTATCAGCTTGTAGTCGAGATAGCTTGTCGGATTGAGGGTTATCGTTCGAGAGGCAGAGATCAGGGTCAGCAGGATAAGAGAGCTAGATTTTCAGGAGATTTCAAAGCTTCCCCAGCCAGGGGTAGAGGTCGGTTCGGTAGAGGCCAGCCTAGAAGGCCTCCATATTCAGCTCCTCCACCACCTCCCCGTGGTGCTCCAGTGAGGCCCTATTTCAGCGCCATGCCAGAGAGTTCCTACCGCCCACCATCCATTCAGGGTTCCTCAAGCGGGTATTCCGGTCATCAGGGGTCTTCGAGTTCTTACTTTAATGCCATGCCGGAGAGTTCTCACCATCCCCTAGCTGTCTAGGGTCCTTCTTCAGGGTAGCAGGCCATGCCACCAGCTAGATGTTATGAGTGTGGGGATCCAGGCCATACGAGGAGGACTTGTCCCAAGCTTCAGGGCAAGGCCGTTCAGTAGAGCTATCAGCCGACACTTTCAGCACCGGTTTCGTCTACCCAGAGGTGGAGGGCATACTGGTAGAGGTCGTCCCAGAGGTGGAGGCCAGGCAGGGGGAGCTCTGCCTGCCCCTATTCATTCCACCGAAGGTCAGTCTTTTGGTGCTCCAGCTAGATTCTATGCTATCCCGGCCAGATCAGATGCAGTGGCCTCAGACGCCGTGATCACAGGTATTATTACAATATGTGGTAAAGAGGCATCAGTGTTATTTGATCCAGGATCCACTTATTCCTATGTTTCGGTCTTATTTGCTCATTTCTGGATGTCCCTCGTGAGTCCTTGGGTTCTCCTATTTATGTGTCCACTCCCGTGGGCGATTCTGTGGTTGTAGACAGGATTTTTCGGTCCTTTGTGATTTTGTTTGCTGGGTTCGAGACTCGAGAGGATCTCTTATTGCTCGACATGGTTGATTTCGAGATTATTTTAGGCATGGATTGGCTATCTCCTTATCATGCCATGCAAGATTTCTATGCCAAGGCAGTTACTTTAGTCATGCAAGAGTCGCCTAGGCTAGAGTGGAGAGGTTCCTCAGTTAGTGCAGCCAGCCGTGTTATTTCATTCCTGAAGGCTCGACACATGGTCGAGAAAGGTTGTCTGGCCTACCTCACCTATGTGCGGGAAACCACCGCCGAGTCTCCGATGATTGATTTAGTGCCATTTTTTCGAGAGTTTTCTAATGTATTTCCTTCGGACCTTCCGGGCATGCCTCCGGATCGTGATATTGATTTCTGCATTGATTTAGCTCCAGGCACCCAGCCTATATCTATTCCTCCGTATTGTATGGCTCCGAAAGAGTTGAAGGAGTTGAAGGAGCAGCTTGAGGATTTGTTAGCTAAGGGGTTCATCAGGACGAGTGTATCGCCGTGGGGTGCTCCAGTTCTATTCCTGAAGAAAAAGTATGGGTCCATGCGGATGTGTATTGATTACCGCCAGGTTAACAAGGTTACCATTAAGAACAAGTATCCTTTTCCGCGCATTGATGATTTGTTTAACCAGTTGCAAGGTGCTCGTGTGTTTTCTAAGATTTATTTGAGATCAGGGTATCATCAGTTGAGGATTCGGGCTTCATATGTTCCGAAGACTGCTTTTCGTACGAGATATGGCCATTATGAGTTCCTGGTGATGTCTTTCGGCTTGACTAATGCCCCAGCAACATTCATGGACTTGATGAATAGGGTGTTCAGGCCGTATATTGATTCCTTTGTCATTGTCTTCATTGATGACATTTTGATTTACTCACATAGCCTGGGGGAGCACGAGCAGTATTTAAGAGTTGTGCTCCAGACTTTGCGAGAACAGAAGCTATATGCTAAGTTCTCCAAGTGTGAGTTCTGGTTGGATTTCATGGCATTCTTGGGGCATGTGGTATCCAGAGAAGGTATCAAGGTTGATCCTCAGAAGATCGAGGCAGTTTAGAGTTGGTCGCGTCCTACTTCAGCTACAGAGATCAGGAGCTTTTTGGACCTAGCAGGCTATTATCGCCGATTTGTGGAGGGGTTCTCTTCTATTGCAGATCCATTCACTAGATTGACTCAGAAGAATGTCCCGTTACGATGATCTGACGAGTGTGAGGCGAGCTTTCAGAAGCTCAAGAAAACATTGATCTCAACACCAGTTCTAGTATTGCTTTCCGATTCTGGGATGTATACAGTATATTGCGATGCTTCACGTGTTGGCTTGGGGTGTGTATTGATGCAGGAGGGCAGATTTATTGCTTATGCTTCACGCCAGATAAAGGTTCATGAGAAGAATTATCCTGTGCACGATTTGGAGTTGGCGGCGATTGTTCATGCTCTTAAGATTTGGAGGCACTACTTGTATAGAGTGTCCTGTGAGGTTTATACAGACTACTGTAGCTTGCAGCACTTGTTCAAGCAGAAGGATCTTAGTTTGAGGCAACGCAGATGGCTTGAGTTATTGAAGGATTATGATATCACCATGCTTTATCACCCGGGAAAGGCGAATTTAGTAGCAGATGCTTGAAGCAGGCAGGCATAGAGTACAGGTAGCTTGGCTTATATTTCAGCAGAGGAGAGACCTTTAGCCTTGGAAATTCAGTCCTTGGCTAATCGCCTGGTGAGATTATACCTTTCAGAGCCTTTGTCGAGTTCTAGCACATGTGGTTGCTCAGTCTTCGTTATTGGGTGAGATTAAGGCTCGACAGTTTGATGATCTGTGCTTGGAGGAGATTCGGGAGACAGTGGTTCAGGGTGGTGCCAAGGAGGTTACTATTGGCGAGGATGGTGTTCTGAGACTTTAGGGCCATTTATGTGTTCCTAAGGTTGATGGCCTGAGGGAGAGGATTCTAGAGGAGGCAAACAGTTCACGGTACTCTGTTCATCCTGGTGCTACGAAGATGTATCGTGATTTGAAGCAGCATTACTGGTGGAGGCAGATGAAGAAGGACATCGTGGAGTATGTGGCTAGGTGTCTTAATTTCCAGTAGGTTAAGTATGAGCACCAGAGCCAGGAGGCCTACTTCAGTAGATGCCCATTCCCGAGTAGAAGTGGGAGCGCATCACTATGGACTTCGTGGTTGGGTTACCTTGGACTTTGCGGAAGGTTGACGCGATTTAGGTCATTGTGGATAGATTGACCAAATCGGCGCATTTTATTCCAGTAGCTACTACTTATACTTCTGAGAGGTAGGCCCAGATCTACATTCGGGAGATAGTCTGATTGCATGGTGTGCCGGTGTCTGTTATATCATATCGAGGTCCTCAGTTCACCTCGCACTTATGGAGAGCATTGCATAATGAGATGGGTACCCAGATAGACCTCAGCACATCGTTCCACCCTCAGACTGATGGTCAGTCGGAGCGTACAGTTCAGATATTGGAGGACATGCTCAGGGCATGTGTGATTGACTTCGGAGGTCAATGGGACCAGTTCTTGCCTTTGGCCGAGTTTGCTTACAATAATAGTTATAAGTCCAGCATTGAGATGGCACCATTTGAGGCTTTGTATGGTCTGCGATGTCATTCTCCTATTGGGTGGTTTGAGCCTGGCGAGGCTAAGTTATATGGCATCGACCTGGTGAGGGATGCTTTGGAGAAAGTGAAGTTGATTCAGGAGAGGCTCCGCCACAGCACAGTCCAGACAGAAGAGTTGCGCGGATCAGAGGGCGCGTGATGTATCATTTATGGAGGAAGATAGGGTCCTGTTGAAAGTCTCGCCTATGAAGGGTATTATGAGGTTTAGGAAGAAGGGCAAGCTAAGCCCGAGGTTTATAGGTCCCTTCGAGGTGTTGAGGCGAGCTGGGGAGGCTGCTTATGAGCTGGCCTTGCCTCCCAGTTTATCAGGAGTTCATCCAGTTTTTCATGTATCCATGCTCCGGAGGTACCACGCCGACATCTCTCACGTGGTTGATTTCAGCACTATTCAATTGGATGGGAGGTTGGGCTACGAGGAGGATCCAGTTTTTATTATTGATAGACAGGACCGCCAGTTGAGGTCCAAGAGAGTTTCTGCCGTAAAGGTCCAGTGGAAGGGCCAACCAGTTGAGGAGGCGACCTGGGAGTTCGAGGAGGACATTCGGAGCAGATATCCACACTTATTCAACACTTCAGGTATGATTCTAGACCCGTTCGAGGATGAACATTTGTTTAAGAGGTGGAGAATGTAATGACCCGATCGGTCATTTTGCATTATCGGACCCCGTTCCCCTAAATGAAACTTCCCATAGTGGCTTATTGTGATTTATGACTTGCGGGGGGCGGGTGGTCCGGGATTCGGAAGTGTTTAGAGTGCTATAGGAACACTTGGTTCCTTAAGGTTGGCCTTTAAGGCCAAGTTTGACTTCGGTCAACACTTTGGGTAAACGACCTCATAATCGGGTTTCGCCAGTTCCGGTAGCTTCATATGATGATTTCGGACTTGGGCATATGTTTGGAATGGGTTTTGGATGACCCGGGAGCGTTTCGGTGCCCAATATTGAAATAAGAGTTCCTTAGGCTCCTATTGTGGTTTGGGACGTGTTTTGGAGCTATCGAGGTTCGAACAGAATTTCGGGACCAGGAGTAGTTCCGTTATGTCATTTTATGACTTGCTTGCAAAATTTGTTATCATTCTGAGTAGTGTAGGTCGGTTCGGCGCATTGTTAGAGAAGTCAAGTAAACTTAAAGTTCCTAAGTTTGGTTCTAGGGGTTTTGAGGTGTGATTTTGAGTTTTAGCGTTGTTTTGGGTGTTCTGAAGGCTCGAGCGAGTCCGTATTATGATTTGGGACTTGTTGGTATATTCAGACGAGGGCTCGAGTGGGCCCAGGTGCCTCTCGGACACCACACGAGGATGAAAACCAGCTGAAATAGCTGATAGTGCACCTGTTCTGGTGTTGACCGCAGGTGCGGGACCACTTCTGCGATCCCAGTCTCGTAGGTGCGATCCCCAGCTGGCAGCCCATTTCTCGCAGGTGCGGACAAAGTCTTGCAGGAGCAGAGCCGCGGGTGCGGTCTCCTCTCCGCAGGTGCGGGCCCAGGCTTCCTCGTCCATTTCTATAGGTGCGAGCCTTTTCTCGCAGGTGCGAGACCGCGAGTGCGGTCCTCGAGCCGCAGGTGCGGAACCACTATCAGGTAGTGTGTTTCTTAAATACGGGATTCTTCATTATTTCTTCATTTATTCCTCCATTAGAATACCTTGAGAGCTTGGGAAAAGGGCTCAACGACCCAATCACTGAAAGGTAAGTAAATTCTATCTTAAAGTGGTTAATGCATGCATTCTTAGTAGGATTTAACTACTTAATTAGTGGAAAATTTTGGAATTTGGGTAGTAACCTAGGGCCTTCGAGAATTTAGAAAATTACCCGTCAATTATCTAAGGAATCAAGTAAAAATCATGTATTAATAATCATTAGGCTATGGGTGAGTGTTTCCTTCGAAAAAAATTTGGATTCCGATCATGCGAGCCCGGGGTTGGATTTTAGGATTTCTTCAAGAATGGCGAATTTGACTTAGTAGTAAGAGGATTTCCATACTTTGAGCATAAGCTGATGAATTTATATAACATTTGGCTAGTTTCGAGTCCTCGGGTGTAGAGTTCGGAGTTTCGAGCGCGTTCTTGGTCCGTGGAGTAGATTCGTCATGAGGTGAGTCTCCTTTATAACCTTTTAATATGGAATTGTCCCCATAGGTGATTATAATAATTGCATGTCCTTATTTACGGGGGCTACACACGCACGAAGTGATGAGAGTCCGTGCGTAGCTACTACTATGTTATGTTGGGTAGTTCTAGGACTCACGAGCATGCTTATATGAGCCTTACATGTATTCCTAAACGTATTTTGAGTTGCTTATTATCCTTGATTTGGCATGAGACTATTAGGAAGTTGTGTTCCATGATATGTTGCTTAAGTTCTTGCCTTAAAGAATAATCTCTGTTAATTCCTTAAAAATTGATAATTTTATGTATGTATGCGGCACCGCGTCACATTTATGATTCGTGAGCAGAATAGCCCTACTATTATGTCAACCGCGTCGCATGTTCGATTCGCGAGCGGGGTAATAGATGCATCTGTGGTTCAAGCGTTCGACCCTCGGCAGTGCACATTTATTGATGTTTCGACCGTATGCTTGCGGCCTATTATGTGTTGTATGATTTACTGGGAATTTGTTGTAATTGTATAAACTGGTTCATGTTAATAAGGGAATTTAGTACTTTATGTGCTAGTGAAATTTGACATTCAAAGGTAAATACAACTATACTTGATAATTTATATCTTTGTGATTTCTACGACTGTTATGCCTGCCTAGTTCCTGTTAAATCATGTTATTTAGAAATGTTGACCCTAGTAAGTATCATGTCTACCTCTCGTCACTACTTCTTCGAGATTAGGCGGGATACTCACTGGGTACATATCTGTTTATGTACTCATACTACGGTTATGTAATTAATTGTACAGGCTCTGAAGCAGGTGCATATGGGTATTCATCCAGAGCTCGTCCCTGACGTGTATTTAGCGTGGACTTCTCGGTGAGCTGATTTCCTTGACGTATGTCTCTGGAAGCACCTTGGAGTTCCTCTTTCCTTTTGCTATGTCTGTATTACTTTTCTTCATACAGTAGGGCAAACTTGTACTTTCTTTTGGATACTCGTTTCTATTAGATGCTCGTAGACCTGTGACGCCAGTTCCTGGCATGCACATGTAGTGGATATTCTATTTTTTTGGGTTGTAATTATTAGTGTTGATTACTATATTACTCACTTTTGGTTGTCTAAGTCACTTGTTTACTTCGAAATTTTAAATCTAAAAGAAAACCTCTCAATTATGGAAAATTATTTTATGAATTAAAAAGGGGATCACTAGTAAATTAAGGTTGGATTTCCTGACATCGGAGTTGGGCGCCATCGCGACCTGAATTGAGATTTGAGTCGTGACAGTCGTAGTCCCACTATGATGGTTCATGCTCACAATATATCAGGGGTGCTACTGTGGCGCAGCGCACTTTCCGTGAATAGACCAGGCATAGCTCCGGTTTCACGTGAGGATTTATCCTTGGTTGGTTTGGCGGTTTCGGGGGTTTACTGACCGGTTTTGCATGTCTACATTCGTAATGAAAGGATGAAACTTCACCGAATGGGAGATAGAGCTAAGGCCATGTTTAGATATAAAGGGAACTAAGGTTTTGGCTAGAAAATCCCCACAGACGACGCCAAATTGCTTGACCAAAAAGTATGAGACCTTTTGTTAAACTAATTAAATAAGAAGATAGAGGATAAATCCTAGCCAAAGATAATTAACTCTAGATCAATGAATGCTAAGTAAGAAAAATTGGGTAACATTAAGCTCATGAACTCATTAAGATTATGAAAAAGATCTAATGTATTTGATGAGCTTACATTCTCGACACCGCCACTCCATAATGTAAAATAAGGAAGAAAGAAAGAACCCACCATTAATGTCCACGGGGTATGTATTTATTTATTCCATAACAAGGGCAACAAAAATGAATAGCAAGGTTCTGAACCTTCTCTCATTTACAAGATAGATTCTCCAATTCTCTTCCCCTGTCAATGAAGAAGTGTGTGATTTGTGAATCGTCCACCTCTCTTCATTCTCTCACCTAGTATATATACTAGGTATTCTCATTTTACCCTCCGGTCATTAGCTAGAGTACCTAAGCCATTTAACTGTACTACAAGTTGACCCTCTGAAATGCCGTAACATCCACTTTGTTGTACAAGCATTCTTAGTACACGACCTCAGCCGTGATCGAGGTGCTTGTTTCTATAGTGTTGTATGAATACGACTTCGGCCCAATTGGCCCTTTGCCGTACTTCTTCGCGCAAATTCTAGTTTAGTCAGATTTCAACCCATACGATACTGATACCAATTTTCATTTTACTCATATTTACCTTGGTTCTATTGTTCTGAATGGTTCTATTGTAGGTATATATGATTCATTATTCTTCTGAATATAAATCTAATTCATATAATTCTATATTTATGTCATCTGGTATAATTAATTCTGT
>ML361837.1:0-69547 GCA_005239505.1 Nicotiana paniculata | reverse complement strand
AAACACGATTTCTGGCCGTCTGGGGACCCTGGCGTTTGGGCTCTAAGGCCTGGGTAACGCCAGTCTCCCCCTGGCGTTAGGGATCTAAGGCCTGGGTAATGCCAGGCCCCCCTGGCGTTAGGGCTCTAAAGCCTGGGTAACGCCAGGCTGGGTCAGGCTGTTTGGCTCCAACGCCCGGCTATCGCCCGGGTGTCCCCTTTCGCGTAGTTTTCGACGTATTTGTATCCGTTTAGCCCCGTTTCCATTTCCAATTCACCTACACATAAAATAAACCCCATTAGGCACATACGACATGTATTTTATCATTAAAACACATAAAATTCAAGGTATATAATGCTTAAAATCATGAATTCTAACCACGCATCATTAGGCGTCCCAAAGAACCAGTGAGATGAAGAAGGGGGGAGCTAAAAGTTAAGGAATATTTTGTTGAAGTCTTCAGAATAAGGTGACAAACAGAAATATTAGCAGGAGAATAAGAAGAGAGTTAATGAAACATTATAGTAAGATGTAATAAATGAGTGATAACGGTAAATTAAAATATGAAAGGATGACAAAGTCTATAGTCAAGTGAACGAAAAGAAAATAGGAGACATGCCTTGAGAAAATAAAAGTATAAGCCCTAAAGTCATATCCTCATTTCGAGAAATCAATTGCTGAGTCCATCGTGATTACTAGAAGAAAAAGTTAGACCTCCGAGTAATAGAAATTAGTATGGGATAGTAAAAAAAAATAGAACATGAACTAGGGATCAAAGGAATTGGTAATAGTCAGCATCGTTTCAGAGATCGTGTTTCAACAATATTAAGATGAACAATAACAGAATAACCTTTAAAGGTTATTCAAGAAGACACTTCCCTAAAGCAAGCACTATGAGCAGAGTTAAGCTTAAGGGACTAAATGTGTCAATTACACCAGATGTCACCCTTGTGCGTAAGAAATTCAATTATACCTGGTGTAGAAGGGTTACCGCAAGGCGAGTAATATCTCAGTGAAGAGGTAAATATCGAATAGTAAAGGAAGAATGTGGTAAAAAGGTGAAAGGAATGAGATTGCATTTATTCAGATCTTACAGATATAATATGACTCCAGAACATTATGCAAGAATGATATTGGGGAGCATCAATAAGGGTTTCGCACTTGATGATATTGTTAAATAAGTGGGAATGAACACTTGATACATAAGGATCCTGTACGAGAGGTAAGTTAAGACAAAGGGCATAACCTAAGAGGCATTACATAAAATACAGATATGAGAGTGGATCAACGGGTAGTCTGCAGTTGATTATTGAAGAGCCTAGTTATGGATAGATAGGAGGATACATACAAATCAGTAGATCATGCAAGATAAACGTAGTGAAGCCTAGCATAGGAAATTCAGTCTCTCAGATACGACATCGTAATCCTCGAGAAATATTCAGATAGGAGTTAGGTAGTAGAAGGTACCAAATAAGTGTTAAAAAAATAAAAGGGAGTGCCACTAGGGAGACAAATAAAATTTCAATTTAGAAGCAACCCTACGAGCACAAGGGCGCGAAGGTAAGTAACTAACGATAATGATAGGTGAGTAAGCACATCATAAATATCGTGGGGTATACAATGTAATAAGCAGCTTTACAAGAGTCAGAGGGTCTTCCCTAAGCACTACAACGAAAGACCAGCTGAGGAAATAAGGAAGAAGGCTTCAACATAAGCATAGTGACCTAAAGAAGAAATGGTCTCGTAACATCAGTCTCACTATAATATTGTATGCACTCCATAAGAAAGTGGCACCTATCGTGGTTAATGAACGAGAAGATGAAAAAATAATCAAGAGTTGATAATTGAGATCATATGAGATACATGGAAACTCCAGTATTCATGGGCACTAAGATAAGCCAAGTATCCATGTAGCAAGTGACAAACGACCAGGAAAAGTAATTGCTTTCATTTAAAGACAACTGAGAAGGCATAAAAGGAAATCTATGGTGCTAGCATGTTAAAAGGAAGGTTGCGAGTAGTATAAATAGATATGCGTATGTCACAAGCTAAAGTATGGTAGAGCAACACGGTTTTAGCTAGACAGGAGTAAGGATAAAAAAGGTGAGTGAGAAGGTTACGAGAATAGCTAAGTCCTCGGGATTAACCCCATTACAACAAGAGAGCTGATGGTTTCCATAAAGTTATAAAAAGCTCAGTAAGCATGAGTGAACTAAAAGGAGTTTAAAACTAGGATCATTTAGAAAAGATAGAATGCTACCCTGGTAGTAAGTAAGGGTGCAACTGTGATAAATGATAAGAGGATGACGTTTAGGCCTTTGATTGAGTAATAATTTTGAGAACAAGGATTTCATGAACTGCACGGGATTAGAATACCCCCATAGGATGAATCACATTAGGATGCTATGAAATACAGTTATTGGAGTATAATATAGTCTCTGAGTGGATCAGGAAAATCACTTCAGATATTCCCCGATGAGACGTGAGCCCCAGTGACGATATATTACATAAGAGGTTTCAAGTTATCAGTGGTATATTATAGATCAACATTAATGTGAATCAACAATAGATGTATGAAAGTTACAAAGTATGAAATGAGATTAGGCTATCATTATTAAGATGAACAGTAATAAGGAATCATTAAATGGCTTAGTTTATACATATAGGATAAGCAGGGAGAGAGTAACCTGGAGTTGGGTTGTAGGCCTCGATAATAATAAACCGAATTAATAGTTATAGTACAGTATGACCTACCTAGTTGTGGTAAACCCATAAGCATGGATAACTGAGGCCATGAAACAAAATATAGCAATAGTCATAACTTCGACAAAGTACCAAGCGAAGAACTTTAGTACACCTATAGATACCCAGAGGAACAACTTGTCAAAGTTCTGTATATTTCCCCAAAGTGAAATCTAGATATTGGCTAAAAATAGGAGGAAAAATGAGAGAAGAGTCGCATAGACGCACATACAAGGACAAAGTCGTCCTGCATGACAAAAGGTAGCAACAATTACAAGATTGGAAGAATTTCGACCACAAGTCGTGGAGTGAGAAGGTAATTCATAGTTAATAAACGTCTAATATCTGTATTTAAGTGTTTAAATATCAAGTAAGGTTGATAGATGTGTTTCTTAATAGTTAGAACTCACGGGACGGTGATCGGAAGCCGTGAGTTCGAGTTATTTGACTTGTAGTGGAGTTTTTGTGGGCTGTTTCGTGTTGGCCTCTTGTGCTGATGTTTTATGGAGTTTTGGAGGATAAAAGGTGTGGGAAAACAACACATAATGACGGAATTGTGGGATGGTTGTTCGTCGTTATTTTTGTTAAGGGTTTTTGACACTACTTTTGTTGTTGTTTCATGTATGAAGTGATTAGGGTGTGTAGCCTGTTTCGTGATATATTGTGGATGAGATAAGGTTGGGAAATAATGCATACATGTTTTTTTTTTCTTGGTGTTGTTGGTATATAGTATTGGAGGAGGGACTTGTTACAGGGGAGATGCTGCCCGAATTTACGTAAACGAGCTACTAGCTTAAGTTACAGACTTAGCCCTTGCTCAACACTGATTTTGAATCTCCTTATGATATGATAGATTGAGTTGACTTGTTTAAAGATTTGCTTGGAAGGTATTAAGGACTCAGCTTGGTTAAGGTATGTTAAGGCTCTTCCTTCATTCTTTTGGCATGATCTAAAGTGAAACAAACGTAAACGATACGCTATTTAATAATGAATCTACTCCTTGCAACTAAGGTTGTCCATGTTTTTATATCCTTACAAAGTTATTCTAAGAAAGTATGTATGATCCTTGAGTCCTAGTGAAGTTCATATTGATTGTATGATGTCCATAATGTTAATCGAAGGTACAACTACCTTACGTCACTTCGAAAGGTTTACAACTTGATTCCATGAGTCCAACATGCATTATATATAGTATCTATTTTACTCTACCGAGCTGCGCTATAGTCGGCCGGGTACAACACCTATTGTGAAACCACTGATCAGTTGGGTTTACCGAGCTCCACGTGCCCGGGTATGATTCTATCGAGCCTTATGATGGTCGGGTATGTTTTTACCGAGTCCGCTACGAGGCCAGGTATGATATGATGACGATGATGCGCACAGAGGCGGATGTTTTGAAAAGATATATATATATATATATATATATATATATATATATATATATATATATATATATATATATATATATATATATATATATATATATATATATATATATGGATATTCTGAGGTTCGGTACCTCATCAGTACTCCACTGAGGTTAGTCTTGATACTTGTTGGGTACCGCTGTGGTGTAATCATACTACACTTCTGTACATTTTTGTGCAGACCCAGGTATTTCGAAGTGAGTTGATCACTACCTATTTGTGCGGATTGTTGTTGTTGAGACTCAAGGTAAACCTTATTGCATTCGCAGGCTTCGGGGTCACATTCTGATTTTGTATTCACACTGTTTACCATATTTCAAAACAGTTGTATTTAGAGATTTTCTAGAAAACTCTGTAGATCTTATGACTTGCACTGTCGGTTTTGTGATTTTAAATTTTATAGAGATTTCTATTTCAATTTTTTTAGATGTTAGTTAATATTTTTGTTGTTTTAGTTAATGTCAGGCTTACCTAGTCCCTAAGACTAGGTGCGACCACCACACCGACCGAATGGGAATTTAGGTCGTGACAAGTTGGTATCATAGATCTAGGTTCATAGGTGCTACGAGTCATAAGAGAAGTTAGTAGAGTCTTGCGGATCGGTATGGAGACGTCGGTACTTATCTTCGATAGGCTACAGAACTATTACGACAGTTTCACTTCCTTCATTTCCATCGTGCGAATTTATTGATTTGGAAGTTTGAGATTTTATCATTCTATTCTCTCACATATGGTGAGGACACGAGCCGCAGTTACTGATGAGAGTTACCCCCGGAGCAGATGTCGCTAGGGGCAAAGGCAGAAGAGGAGCACGTGCCGCAGCTAGGGAATCTACCAGAGCAGTAGTTGAGGAGCCGCTAGTAGCTCTGATTGGGGGAAGGTACCGGAGGCGCCTGCTGTTACCCCCGGACTTCAGGAGACCTTAGCACATTTCCAAAGCATTTTTGGTACATTGGCTCAGGCGGGGTTGATTCCAGTTGCACCAGCTACTTCACAGACCAGGGGAGGAACCCAGACTCCTTACACCCACACTCTAGAGCATCGAGTTCACGTTGGTCAGGTTCCAGGTGTCATAGCGACACAGCCTGTGGTTCCAGTTCAGTCCGTGGTTAGGGCAGCAGCATCTGAGGAAGAACATCTTAGACTTGAGAGGTACAAGAAGTATCACCCTCCTACCTTCAGTGGATTTGCGACAGATGATGCCCAGGGTTTTCTGGAGGAGTGTCATCGCATTCTCTGTATTATGGGTATTGTGGAGACGAGCGGGGTTGCTTTTACTACGTTCTAGGTCAAGGGAGTGGCTTATCAATGGTGGCGGTCCTATGAGTTGGGTAGCCGGCCGAGGCAACTTCACTTTCATGGGTTCAATTTTCGGAGATGTTCCTGAGAGAGTTTGTACCTCAGTCCCTTCGGGATGTATGGCGTGCGGAGATTGAGAAGATACGCTAGGGAAATATGTCAGTATCAACGTATGATATTAGATTCAGTGATTTGGGCAGACATGCACCTGCTTCGATCACTACAGTTAGAGAGCGTGTCCATACATTCATTGAGGGGATCAAGCATGATATTCGGTTCGGCATGGCTTAGGAGTTGGAGTCGGATGTTTTGTTTCAGCAGGTGGTAGGGATCACTCGCCGAGCGCATGTGGGACCAGGAGAGAGAGGACAGACGAGGTCAGGAGTGAGAGGACAGGGAGGCGAGGAGGCCTCGTATACCGGAGAGATGTGTTGGTCCTTATTTTTGAGGCAGGGTACGGCGTGGTAGAGGTTTTGTGGGTCAGCTAGTTTAGTTTACACTTCAGGCTTCGCTTGATGTATCAGGTACTCATGGGTCTCAGAGTACTCGTACCGCAGTTTCCACAACCGAGTCAGGAGAGGGGTTGCTTTGAGTGTGGAGATACCATCCACATGGTGAGACATTGCCCCAGACTCCGGAAAAATGTGTCACAACGAGGTATTCAGGCGAGTAGAGGGTGACTAAGAGGGGGAGGCCCGACCCGTTGATGCGTTTCATATAGAATACTTGAGGCCGCTGCTCCAGATGATGTCATACAGGTATGCTTTTGATTTATTTTAGAGGAGAACCACCCGTATTTTGTTTTGGTTCTACTTATCAGGGTGAGTCCTCCTATTTGTTGCTCCACCTATGGGTGAGTTCATGACTTAGTATTCTATTTATGTTGTTTCCCCAGTTGGGAGATTCTATAAGTAGTAGCCATGTCTATCGTTTGTTTTTATTCATTATTGAGATTTACGAGACTAGAAGTGAATTCTTGTTGTCCATTACGGTAGCTATTGATGTGATTCCTGAGTATTTTGGTTACAAGTTGTGAATTAGATGCTCTATCGGGGTGAGAGTTCAGTAAGTGTTTTGATTCTATTGGCAGAATTGAGTTAGTGAAAGGTTTCAATTGGTATGATGTGTATTCGACTTGTGATTCAGAGTTGAGGATGAGAACCTCGTGATTTCATGTGATTTGATATATTTGAGCCGGGTTGCGTGCCGTGGTGGAAGTTATATCAGGATGAGATCTTTGTGATTTTTTCATATACTTTAATTTTTCCTTTTAATTGATTTGAAGGATGGTACTGATAGAGAGTTGTGCATGTCGGGCTTGTTGATATTTCTCTTATGTGTTTCTCCTTACATATTCAGTCATTTTTGTTATGTGCTTCATGAGTTTTATCTTGCGGGGTGTGTGCTCAGAGGCATTAGTTGTGACTTGTTGATCCGGGCGTATAGTTATGAGGTATTCATGTTTCTTGTATCATTTCCAGCGGTGTGGAGGTTTGAAACAGGGTTCTAACGGATATGAGGCTAATTGTCAGTGCTGGATCAAAAATATTATTATGGGCCTATGTGTGGTGTGTCACGTTGGGTGGTCGTACCTTGTGGGTGTAGGCATAAGTTTTTGCAGCTAGTTGAGACTGATATCGAGTGTGGATTTGGAATAGGGTCTTTTGGAGATGAACGGATGGTGAGAATTTTGACTCTAAGGCTTACTGATATTGGTAGAAGGGATAAATTACACTTGAGATGGTGTCGTCAGGCTTATTTGGATTTTGATGACGTGGGGTCACCTGTGAGTATATGTTGGAAGTGAGAATTCAGTGATTTGATGGTTTCGAGGTGATTCTTGACATGTTCGAGGATGAATGTTTATTTAAGAGAGGAGGGATGTAACGACTCTGCCGGTCATTTTAAGAATTTAAGTCCCGTTCGGCGGCATAAAGTCTTGAGAAGCTTCGTATTATGTGTATTGACTTGGCGCATGATCGAATTTAGTTACCGGATGATTCAGAGTCAAATCAGAAGAAGGATGCTAGTTCTGGAAGCTTAAGCGGTAAGAGTTGATCGGAATTTGACTTTTGGGTAAACAACTCCGAAATGGGTTTTGGATGATTTCAACAACTTCATATGGTGATTTTGGACTTAGGCGTGCATCCGGATTTGGATTTGGAGTTTCGTAGGGTAATTTGAAGCATTTCGGTGAAAGTTGAAAAAATTATAGTTTGGAAGGTGGAGAGGTTCGACCAAGAGTTGACTTGGGTTTTATCAGGGTCGGAATACGATTCCGAGAGTTGGAACATCTCCTTTGTGTCATTTGGGACTTTCCTGCAAAATTTGACGTCATTTCGGGTTGATTTGATAAGTTTCGGTTATGGTACCTGTTGGTATATTTATACGGGGTCGCGGGGGCCTCGGGTGATTTTCGGATGGGCTACGGGCCATTTCCTTCTAGTTTTGGACTTTTGTTTTTTTGTCATCTGGTTTCCTTCATCGCGTTCGCGTCACTTCCTCTATGTTCACATAGGGTAATTTTGAAGGATGAATTAATTGTTCTTCGTGTTCGCATACCTCCTTTCGCGATCTCAGAAGCCTGCATTTACCTCCTTCAAGTTTGCATTCTTCTACTCGCGTTCGCGTAGGTGTGCCATCCCATCCTTCGTGTTCGCGTACTCCTTCACGCGTTCGCGAAAAGCAATCGTTGGACCATCAAGTTTCCTCTCCACGTTCGCTAAGCACATCTTGGAAGCCCTCTTTTCTTCTTCTTCGCGAACGCGATTAGCCTTCCGCGTTCGTGATGCTTTGATGCCTGGGTAGAATATATATTTCTCTATTCTGAGGGTTAGCCATTTTCACCATTTTGAGTTCTAGGGCTCGATTTTGAGCGGTTCTTTGTGGGTTATCAAGAAAATCGATTGGATAAGTGTTCTTCACCTAGAATTTATTATATTTCATGATTTTATCTTTATTTTTATCATTTAATTAGTGTTTTTGAGTGAGGAATATGGGGATTTTTTAAGAAAACTTCCAAAATGAAAAACCATGATTTGAGGGATGAATTGGTATCGGAATTTGATAATTTTCATATGGTTGAACTCGTATCAGAATGGGTGTTCGGTTTTACTGAAATTTGTCGGGTTCCAAGGTGCGGGCAAGGGGATCGACTTTTGGATTGATATTTAGTTTCTGATAAAGGTTGAGACTTTATGATCCGGAATAGTTTCTTATGAGTTTTATTTATGCTTTGAAGTTATTTTTGGCTAGATTTGAGCCTTCCGGAAGTTATTTTCCCCCGAGAATTTCATTTTTTATTATCGGTCTGTCTTCTTTGAGGTAAGTATCTTGCCTAACTTCGTGTGGGGGAATTATCCTTAGAATTTGAGTCTTCTATGCTAATTGCAGTCCGTGTACTCAAGGTGACGAGTACGTGCTCGGGCTTATTTGTGAAAAGTTGGCCTCTTAGGGTTCTTAAGTCCTTGTATTCACTGAGTATGAAGTTGTTTTTGTTATGATTAAGTTTCTAGTTACTAGTTTCACCTGTACTTGCTTTATTTGAAATTAATTTCTTCATGTTCTACTCTTATTGCTTATTTGATTCTTGTGTAAATTAACTGAAATTGTTACCTGTTCTATTGCCATGCTATCCTCCCGCTCCCTCTAATTGCTTCTCCTTAATTGAAAATATAATTAACACTTCTATAATTGTTCATCCTTAATTGAGGTTATGATTATCTTCCCGTTACCTATCCTTATTGGAGTTATTGACTCGTGATATCTCCCTTGTTGTTGAACTGTACTTTGTGGGACTGTTGTTCCATATTATTTTCTCCCTCGTTGAGCTATTCTTATTATGACTAGCATTTTCTATTATGGCTATCCTTATGAATTAGTTCTTCCGTTTCTTTGAGTTGTAGAATTTCAGAGTTGATTTATTTGTCGTACTCCTGTATTATTGTCATTATTGTTGCCGTACTTTTTTGTGATGCACGAGGTTTCTCCTGTGCGGTTGTTATTGTGATGGACGAGGTTTCTGTCGAGCAGTTGTTATTGTGATGCACGAGGTTTCTACCGTGCGGGTGTTATTGGGTTGCACGAGGTTTCTGTCGAGCTATTGTTACTATTGATTTTTTCACATGCGACGTGACAAGGCGGGCTATAAATTTGTGGTTTGCGCATGTGGAGATACAAGGTGGGAACATTATTATGTACGTGTGGCAAGACAAGGCTCGCATTCACTTTACTATTGCACACGTGGCGTGACAAGGTGGGCTATGCCAGTGATTGATTTATGATGACTTGTGATGGCCTGGGGGCATTCTTGTTGTTGATATTTGTGTAGTGGTGCACTTACCTGCGTGATTTTTATCTTGTGAAAATTGTGGAAAAATATTCTACGTGTTGATTTTCTCTATACTTACTAGTTGACATGAACTATGTTAGAACACTTGCACAAGCATACACGTAGTTAATCACTCTTATCGGTTAAGAGGATGGATCTTGATATTGTTGAGTGTTGATACACACTCTTATTTACTTGTCTTCTATGCGAGAATGGCTCTATTGGCACGTGACTCGTTACTGCGGTTATAAGTTTATAATGAGGGCACAGGATGCCAAGCGTTTAGGGTTTCAGAATTTGGACCCGTGAGAAATGTCGATATTCTGAGGTTCGGTACCTCGTGGAGATTATTGGCAAAAACTGATGTGAAAGTGGTCGTTTTTGTTGAGTTTTTACTTGCCTTTCCTTTATCTATGATCACCGGAATTAAATTGTGTTCCGTTCATTCTATTGTGTCATTACTATGGTGTTCCGCTGTTAATTGTCGTTTTCCTTTCTCACTGCATTTATCATATTATTTGTCATTATGCTTAGTCTTTATATAGATATCGTACTCTGTTGTTTCTACACTTATACTTGTTCAGGTTATTTAGTACAGTAGATGTCTTGATTATTCCTCGTCACTGCTCCACTGAGATTAGTCTTGATACTTGCTGGGTACCGCTATGGTGTACTCATACTACACTTCGGCATATTTTTGTGCAGATCCGGGTATTTCGAAGTCAGTTGATCATTAGCTAGCTGTGCGGATTGTTGTTGTGAAGACTCAAGGTAAACCTGCTGCCGTGTTCGCAGGCTTCGGAGTCACCTTCAGATTTTGTATTCACACTGTTTACCTTATTTCAAAACAGTTTTTAGGATAATTTATAGAGCTTATGACTTGTACTACCGATTTTGGGATTGTAAATTTTATAGAGATTTCTATTTCAAAATTTTTAGATGTTAGTTAAATATTGTTGTTATTTCAGTTAATGTTAGGCTTACCTAGTCCCTAAGACTAGGTGCTACCCAACGATTGGGAATTTGAGTCGTGAAACAAATCCTAATAGGCGACCAACTATGTGTTCATGTAAAATATAATCGACCATTGAATGACCTAAGAAACACTTCTTTCATTCAATTGCCCTGGCCAAGGCCTTAATTTGGTCGTTGGAGCTTAAAATCATTACCACGAGTCGACAGATTCCATCTTGATCAATCACTAATTCTACAAGTATTTAATCATACTCAATATCCTTCCAACTATCGCCCTAGGGACATAGGTGTCTAGTATCAAAGCACAATAAATAACTTGCCAATTACTATGATGATCTCAAGTCAAAGGAAACTATCACATTACATTCTTCAAGAGAATATCCTATTCAGAATCAGACTTTGAAGCCAAGATGGATTTGGCACACTTACCATGTTAGAGGACTGTACAAGTGACATAGTCAAGCAATCTCCAAGTGTCATAGGGGTTCTAGCAATTCCCCCGTACTGAGGAACCGTGCAAGACTTTTTAGACCAAAGAACAAGTCTGTTCCTTCTTCGTTTTAGGTTCCCGATTCAATCTTCACCTTTCCTGAATGAAGAAAGAAAGTGAAAGAGAAGATATCAGTGCAATAGGTACAGAGGTATGAGAAACAGTCTTCGTTTGGTTCGCGCAAGAAAGTCGAGAAAACAAATATGAAGAGCACTATGCAAGCTTATAGTTAAGCAAATATGTTAAATTTACAGTAAAACAAAGTCGTTATGGCTATGTTACTAACATAGACAACTATGAATGGTATTCATTGACAGGAGTGACCGCTTTCTAGTTATAGTTGGTACCGCCCCTGTTCACTTCAGCATGCAAGGAACACCTTCGGAAAGAACCAAAGATTTTCTCCTCTGCAAAGCTATCAATGCTTTATTCAAGATCTTTAACAGTCGATCGTTTATTCTCCCTCCCCAGTGGCTTTCGAAAGCTCGACATGAAAGAATAAAGAAAATAGGAAAAAATAATATGGGAATATTTAGCTATTTAGCTATTTAGCCTTAGAGAAAGGTGACTTGGTAAGAACAGAATCTAGAACAGAGATTGGATGAAGAATTGCATTTTCTTTAGCGGAATGGCGCCACCTTTTTATTTAGCAACTGGCGCGCCTCTTAATAGGAATAGTATGCACTTACCGACCGGTGAAAGGCAAGAGCGGGGTCAGCCATCGACAAAGGAACACCGAACTTTACCCTTGTGAGGTCAAAGCACAATAAATAACTTATCAATTAATATGATGATCTTAGGTCAAAGGAAACTCTTATATCACATTCTTCAAGAGAATATCCTATTGAAAGTTTATGGTAATTCTAACCATTAGGAATTGTCCAGTGAGTCGGTTCAATGATGATATCAATCTCTATATGCATCATCTATTCATGTGATTTAGTTAATGAGATCGACTAATTTTTATCCCATAAAGATGATCACATAAATATTGATCTAACCGGATTAATAATGTTCAAATTAATAATCCTACGATTAAGAACAAAATTTAGATCAAATTGTAAGAGACATTAATCTCATTATCATGCTCTCCATCACGATGACAAGTTTCAAAATTTAATTAAGGACCTTATTAAGTTAATCAAGCAGTTAATAATAACTATGATAAAAGAATATCAAATGACATAATCAAATAACGTTCACAAAAATAAGTTCAAATAATCAAATATGAGATTGGATCTCGGGCATATCTACTATTAGGGGTGTACAAAGAAAACCGATAAACCGCACCAAACCGATAATCCGAGTCAAACCGGAAAAAAAAATTCGATGTGGTTTGGTTTGATTTGGTTTGGTATTAAAATAAAACCCGATCATAATTGGTTGGATTTGATTTTAACTAAAAAAAGTCAAATCGAAACCAAATCTACCCAATAGTATATTTATATAATTTTTAAAAATATTTTATACATACTGTAATGTAATTTATAAATATTTCTTAAATTATTTCACAGTTTTATCTTTTAACGTATTATCTCAAGTTTAGCCTTAACATTCTTGAATGGTAAATAAATCTTAAAGCCCATAAATGTAGTAACTCAAACAAAGTTCAAATCAATATTAATGCTAACAAAAGAAATTCAATTCAATATTAGGAATGACGACAATGTTGGATAATTATTTGAGTTTTACATTGGTTTATAATGAAAATGTATAACTTATTTTATCTTTTTCTTTAGTGCTTAGTTATGTAATTAATATTAGTACTTATTAGTTATAATTATTTTAGCATGACCTATATAGTATATTTGGATTAAGTTAATTTTTATTATGGCTTATTAATTAACAATATTTATTTTATGTAATTTTATAATTTTATCTTTGTTATTGAATATTTTAGTATAATGTTATGACCTGTCTAATATTATTATGTTAGTTTCTTGACAAAAAAATTGTATAGTTGTATTTTACTAGGACTTAAGAAATATTTGGAGCACAAGTTACATATTTTATGCTATGAAGATTTTACCGGAAAAAATCCGAAAATCCGAGAAAAACCGAGACTGAAAAAACCGACTTTGTTGGTTTGGTTTGGTTTGGTTTATAAATTTAAAAATCCGACACCATTGGTTTGATTTGATAATTGAAAATCCGAACCAACCCGCTCATGTACACCCCTATCTATTATATCCCTAACATCTCCATCCTCTTCTCTCAAGATCATCTGAATCTCTTCTCTCTGCTTCAATCTCGACTTCTTCTTCTGTATTTCTGATTTCTTAAGTTCACACAGTTGAACACAAATCAGTTCATTTTACGTCCCATAGCTGGACGCTATTAACACGCAAACTTGAAGTCAAAAACCTACATTTTTTTCTTTTTTCATATTAGCTATTGCATTATACCTAGAAAAGTGAGAGCAGACGACATAGTCAAGTTGATTGTAGAAAATGGAGATATAATCCTAAATCAACACACACCTAATTAAACAAAGAAATAAAGTCTGGAACTTACGATTAGAAAATGTGCCAAGTTGGGAGGCTAGGCTGCATTGAGCTAACACACGACTTCCAATTAAGAGATCCTAGTCCTAATCACTCTTAAACCTCTAACAACCTTGACTTGTCTGTACAAGTGTAATACACCAAATGATTGAAAAATTAGACATGTTTTAATTAATTTACTCCCACCAATTTGGAAATAATTTTAAAGGGGTTTCAAGCTCTTTCATTTTTTAAGAATTAACCTAAATGGTCGCCCACCTAATAGCTTAAACTAAAAATAGCCGGTGGAGATATAGTGTATACATAATTAATGTATTATGTGTGTATAATTATGTATAATAAATATATAATTTATGTATATGGCTAGAAAAAGTAAACAATAAATATGACCGGCTAATTGAGTAAAGATCCCTTCATTTTTCTTCTTCTTCTTTCTTCTAAACAATGACTATGCTCAAGAATTGTCTACACAAAAATAAAAAATAAAAAAAATTGTCATTCAATATGCATGTGACAAGCGAGTGAAGATAGTTTAAAAATCATCCAACAGATACAAAGTACTTTCGTTGGCAACGTATTCCATTTCTAATTTGTCTATGGAAAAAAGTATGTCCATTAAGTGAAAGGATCTTTACTGTTTAGACTTGCTGTTTACTTTTCTTAGCAGATATACATAAATTATATGCTGATTATTATACAGAAGGGTATTTTGGAGTAACGGTAAAATTATCTCCGTATAATCTATTGATTACGAGATTGAGCCGTGAAAACAGCCACTAATACCTGCATTAAAATAAGTTGTCTACATCACACCATTGGAATGGTGCGGCTCTTTTCCAGACCATGTGTGAAAGCGGATGCATTGTGCACTCGGCTGCCTTTATATATATATATTATGAACAACTATTTAGTGTTAGTTACCTCTTTTTAACCGGATAGAGGGATGAACGAGGAATCATCCAATAAATATGGAATCTATGGACAGTTCAAAGGCATGTTGTTTAATAGTGCATACATTAGTCACTGCAAACAGAATTCACATGTTCAGTGCATATATGGCAGATTTTATTTATAGACTGTAACTTTTATGCTTGTATTTTTATTCCCAATGTTTGATTGGTACCTACAAGAATAATATTCCTTCTCTTTTTTTCTGTTCATATAACCATTTTATTCAATCTCAAATGATTATATATGTATAACTTATAATGTTGCAAAATATACATACTGTTTCAGTTTAAGTGTCTTATTCATTGTTGAAACTATACTCATTGATAATGCATAATCCTTTTCCACCTTCCATCAAGACTTTTTGGGATATTTCTCCATCTTACCCGAATGCCCACATTATTTCTGACATTCAGAAAGAGTATGCAATTTCATTACAATTGTTGAATAAGTTATTTATCTTATTGCTATTATTAATCAAGGATTTCTTCGTAGCTGGAACTTACCTCACAAATGCTATATTAGTAAAATAATATGACTAACAATCGAATCATGGATATCTGTGTTTTGTCATTATATTCAACATAAATTTTTTTACTACAATAACATACAAGGTCTTTTATATGTGACTGCAAATAAACAAAGTAATAATTGTGAATCATATATGAATTAGAAAAAAGGGAAGAAGTATTTACAAGTGTCCTGGTGCTTCGGTTTACCTGTAACTTCTCAAAGGTTGGCTAACAAAGATGGAGAAAAGTTAATGCAGGCTCATACTTTATATGTAACTCAAATATATGTAATATTTTAAGGAGTAGTTTGGTATGAGGTATAAAAGACATAGTGCTGGTATAAAAATTTAATATCATTTTAATACTTTATTTAGTTAGAAAACCTGGTATAAGTTATTTCGGGATTAAAATTGTTACTGAGATAACTTATACCTTGTAGAGGGTGGGGTAATTAGTGCCGCCGTGATAACTTATATCTTCTCCTTATAAATTATGCAATTGTCATTTTTAATACAACATACCAAACAGTGAATAAAAAGCAAGACCAGGATAACTAATCCTAATATAACTTATCCCAGCATAACTTTGTATACGATCGAAATCAGGTACGCCTGATTTCATGGGTTCGAGGGGCCGCTCCGAGCCATAGTTCAGAATGGACCAGGCAGCCCAGTAGTTCGAACTCGAGCCTGATGACAGAGTACAAGGCTCGAAGGCCGAAGTGCACGATGAATACCGAGGCCAAGTATGACCTACCCCGACATAATACTGTTATGGGCTTGTAACAGAATAAGCGAGATTCCCGCAATGGCACAAAGATCAAGGCATGAATTCCGGAACGAATTTGTAGGAATTCGTACTAGGCGGTTAGACAGCTGTACAATTAGGTTCCTTACTAAAAATGGGAATGTACCTTATTTTGGATTCCTTTATTATATAAAGGGGAGCCTCTTCATTTGTAAACATCATCAATCATTGGCAAAGAATATACACTCTTACTTTCTCGCTCTTCTCTCATAAGAATTGTTCCTTAGCTTTATTGTCCTTCGTTTACTGTTCATATTAGTGTACCTCGAGGTCGAGACTTGCTCATACACTGGCTTTATCTAGCTTGCTCACTTAACTTATACGTTTATCTTCTTGTTTATCAATGAGTATTGGACTAAATCACGTATCTTTAAGACCTCAACACAAATTTAATTTGTTACTCAGATTTTAGGGTAAATGGTTTGGCGCCCACCGTGGGGCCTAAATATTATAGTGATTGTTTCACACTTGTTCTTGTCAAAGATTCTTTGTTTTAAGGTTAAAACATGTCAAACTCAGAAAACGCACCCGTACACGGCAATGATGGTGTCGGATTTCATGGGGAAAACAATAATGTAGTTTCTCCAGGGACCGGTGTGCCAGCGATTAACCCCGGGGTAGTGCCGATTAAAGAACCAGTCGATGTTAGTTCGAACATTGCTTTGAATGCAGACTTGGGAACAGACCTCGGAGGAAGTGTACGCGGGGAGGTCCGACCTGGTGGTCAAGGAACACAGGGTCTAGGAGACGGTGGAGATCCAAGTAATCTTCGAAATATTATCGTCCAGCTACAAAGTCAACAAAAAACTCCGAGTGTGGTTGAGCCAGAAATTATTCGCCGTACTGAGCCGGTACTGGAAAGGTCGAACGACAACAAATCGAGGACCGACCCTATGATCATGAAAATGATGGAAGATCTCACCAAAAGAATGGAGTCGGAAGAAAAGAGGATCGTAGATAATGACAAAAAGGTGGAGACATACAACTCCCGAGTCGATCAAATACTAGGGGCACCCCCGATCTTGAAGGGTTTAGATTCCAAAAAGTTCGTGCAGAAGCCTTTTGCCCCGAGCACGGCCCCGAATCCCATTCTAAAGAAGTTACGCATGCCGGATATACCAAAATACAATGGAACCGCCGATCCTAATGAACATGTAACTGCGTACACGTGCGGTATAAAGGGAAATGAATTAAAAGATGATGAGATCGAGTCTGTATTGCTGAAAAAATTTGGGGAAACTCTATCAAATGGATCTATGATTTGGTATCACAACTTGCCACCGAACTCCATCGATTCATTTGCCATGTTAGCAGATTCTTCTGTGAAGGCACACGCCGGGGCCATAAAAGTTGCAACGAGGAAATCGGATGTTTCAAGATAAGACAAAGAGACAACGAGATGCTGAGGGAGTTCGTGTCCTGATTCCAAATGGAGAGAATGGAGTTACCACCAGGTATGGATGGTTGGTCCATTCAAGCTTTCACACAAGGATTGAATGAGCGGAGTTCGATATCATCACGATGGTTGAAGCAAAATTTGATTGAATATCCTGCCGTTACATGGGCAGACGGACATAATCATTATCAATCAAAGATCAGGGTCGAGGATAACCAGTTGGGAGCCCCCTCGGGGTCTGTTCACCCGAACAGATTGGAGGTAAAGCCTCGAGGGATAATAACAAAGAATTGAGGTCAAACAGAGAACAGTACCATTCATATGTCGCAGATCGAAGAAATAACAATTCGGGATGCAATCCTCCCCGGAATGATCGAAGAAATGATCGAGGGAAAAATCCTTGGGTACTCATGAGTAAGAATGGATTTGAAAAGTACACCGATCCCGCAGAAGCACCTCGATTGTCGGAGTACAACTTCAGCGTCGATGCCTCGGGTATCGTTTGGGCCATTGGAAGGATTAAAGAAACCAGGTGGCACCTATACAAACTGACCCTTCTTAGAGGAATCCTAACTTTATGTGAAAATACCATGGCACACATGGCCACAGGACCGAAATTTGCAGACAGTTGAGAGAGGAAGTAGCTCGATTATTTAATGTAGGCCACCTTCGAGAATTCCTCAGTAACAGAGCCAAAAATCACTTCAGGGAAAGAGACGCCAATAGAACAAATGAACAAGAAGAGCCTCAGCATGTAATCCACATGATCGTTGGTGGGTCGACATCCCACAAGGGCCTGTCTTCAAACGCACCAAAGTTTCGATCACAAGGGATAAACGGACCCGAAACTACATGCCCGAAGGAACCCTTATATTCAACGACGAGAATACATAAGGCCTCTCTCAGCCACACAACGACGCCCTGGTAATTTCTATTTTGTTAAATAAAATTCAAGTTAAACGTGTTCTTGTGGATCCAGGTAGCTCGGCAAACATAATCAGGTCAAGGGTCGTAGAGAAGCTCGGACTGCTAGATCAAATCATACCTTCATCTCGAGTCCTAAACGGCTTCAACATGGCTAGTGAAATAACAAGGGGAGAGATAATACTACCAGTAAATGTAGTCGGGACAATCCTGGACACAATTTCATGTCATCGAAGGTGACATGAGGTATAATGCACTGCTCGGAAGATCGTGGATCCATAACATGAGGGCGGTACCGTCGACCCTTCACTAAATGATGAAGTTTCCATCAATAAATGGTGTGAAAACAGTTTACGGGCAACAACACGCAGCAAAGGAAATGTTTGCAGTTCACGAGTTGACGTCGGCGCCAGCACCTTCGACCTCAGAAAAATCGAACATCAAAGACAAGCAGATGGATAAATAGCAATCACCGTCCCCGGCCTCGATCGAGTTAGAGGAACAGGTAATCGAGGAAGAAGAAGAGGATTTCCTTACCCCTCGAGATTTCGCCATCCCGAGGAATCAGATGCAACCAAGTCGACGGTCAAGGAGCTGGAACAGGTGATATTGATCGAGCATCTTCCCCAATAAAAGGTATACCTTGGAACGGGATTAACCCCCAAAATTAGGAAAAAACTCATTCAATTCCTTATCATTAACATAGATTTTTTCTTGGTCCCATTTAGACATGATAGGGATCCCACCAGAGATAAAAAAGCATCGGCTAAACTTCTCAAAATAGGGTCCAGTCCGAGGTAAAGCATGCATTCATAAAAGGACGAGGTAACTAAACTTCTTAAAATAGGGTCAATTAGGGAAGTAAAATACCCCAAATGGTTAGCCAATGTGGTCGTAGTCCCTAAAAAAGGAAACAAACTTAGAATGCGCGTAGATTACAAGGATTTGAACTAGGCATGCCCTAAAGACTCTTTTCCACTGCCTAACATCGATCGTATGATCGACGCCACGGCCGACCACGAGACCCTTACGTTTATCGATGCCTACTCCGAGTACAATCAAATTCAGATGAACCCGGAGGACCAGGAAAAAACCCCATTTATCACCAAGTATGGAACATATTGCTACAATGTAATGCCCTTCGGGTTAAAAAATGCAGGGGATACATACCAACGCCTAATCCATAAAATGTTCAAGCAACAGATAGGTAAATCAATTGAAGTTTACATTGACGACATGTTGGTTAAGTCCCTGCGCACAGAGGACCATTTGACTCATTTGCAAGCAACGTTCGAGGTTTTGAGAAAATATAACATGAAACTCAACCCTGAGAAATATTCCTTCGGAGTTGGCTCGAGCAAGTTCCTAGGTTTCATAGTGTCGAATAGGGGGATAGAGATCAACCCCAACAAAATTAAAGCAATCAAAGATATCACCGCCGTGGACAGTGTGAAAGCCGTACAACGGCTAACCAAACGGATAGCAACTCTGGGCCGATTTATCTCGAGGTCGTCAGATCAGAGTCATATGTTCTTTTCCTTACTCAAAAAGAAAAGTGATTTCGCATGGACCCTGGAATGTCAACAAGAATTGGAGGAATTAAAGTGGTACTTATTGGGCCCACCCCTGCTTCGCACTCCAAAGGTGGATGAGAAGCTATACTTATACTTGGACGTGTCCGAAGTAGCGGTAAGTGGTGTACTAGTTCGGGAGGAGTAAGGTACGCTATTTCCTGTTTATTATGTGAGTTAAACCCTAGGAGATGCTGAAATTAGGTATCCGCACTTGGAGAAGTTAGCACTTGCATTAATAAGCACATCTAGAAAATTGAAGTCATATTTCCAATGTCACCCCATATGTGTGTTAACTACTTATCCACTCCGAAATGTTTTGCACAAGCCCGAGTTGTCGGGCCGATTAACCAAATGGGCCATCAAACTTGGCGGGTATGATATCGAATATCAACTCCGAACGGCTATCAAGTCTCAAATTTTAGCAGACTTCATGGCTGATTTTACACCAACCCTCGTACCCGAAGTAGAAAAGGAACTTCTACTAAAGTCGGGTACATCATCGGGGGTATGGGCCCTTTTCACTGACGGTACCTCGAATGTGAAAGGGTTCGGGCTTGGCATTGTTTTGAAGCCACCTACAGGTAGCACTATTAGATAATCTATCAAAACTTCTAGGTTGACTAATAATGAGGCCGAGTATGAGGCCATAATTGCAGGTCTAAAGTTAGTTAAAAGCTTGGGGGAAGAGGTAGTTGAAGCAAAATGCAATTCTTTATTGGTGGTAATTCAAGTAAACAAAAGCTTCCGGAGTTCGAGAGGATAGGATGAAGAGGTATTTGGATAAGTTACAGGTGACCTTGCACCGCTTCAAGGAGTGGACGCTAGACCATATACCTCGGGAGCAAAACAGTGAGGCCGACGCACTCGCGAATTTAGAGTCATCAGTCGAAGAATGTGATATTGTCCCGGGGACTGTTGTCCAGTTGTCGAGATCTGTGGTCGAGGAAGTTCATGCCGAGATAAACTCTACAAGTTTGACTTGGGATTGGAGGAATAAATATGTTGAATATTTGAAGCACGAAAAGCTCCCTTCGGACCCTAAAAAGTCGAGAACCCTACGAGCTAAAACAGTCTGATTCACATTGGATGAAGACGGAAAGTTGTACAGAAGGACCTTCGATGGACCATTGGAGGTATTCTTAGGACTGGGGGACATCGATTATGTTCTGCGAGAAATCCACGAAGGCACTTATGGGAACCACCCTGGCGCTGACTCTTTGATTTGCAAAATTATTAAAGGGGGGTATTACTGGGATAGCATGGAGAAAGACACTAAGGAGTTTGTTCGAAAATGTGATAAATGCCAAAGGTTTTCACCGATGATCCATCAGCCCGGAGAACAACTCCATTCGGTCCTATCCCCGTGGCCATTCATGAAGTGGGGGATGGACATCATCGGTCGTCTGCCAATGGCACCAGGTAAAGCTAAGTTCATTTTTGTTTATGACTGACTACTTTCTAAATGGGTGGAAGCACAGGCCTTCGAGAAGGTAAGAGAAAAAGAGATCATAGACTTCATACGGGATCACATCATGTGTCGATTCAGGATACCGGCAAAAATCGTATGCGGCAACAGGAAGCAATTCATTGGCAGCAAGGTAACAAAGTTTCTCGAAGAGCACAAAATAAAGAGGATCTTATCGACACCATATCACCCAAGCTCCAACGAACAGGCCGAATCCACGAACAAGACTATTATCCAAAACTTGAAGAAAAGGTTGAATGACGCTAAGGGGAAATGGAGGGAAGTTTTGCCCGAGGTACTCTGGGCATACCGAATGACATCACAATCCAGCATGAGAACAACTGCGTTCTCCTTGGTGTATGGCGCTGAGGCCCTAATCCAGTGGAGGTCGGAGAACCTAGCACCAGGTTTCGGCATGCAACGGAGGAATCAAATCACGAGGCTATGAACACTAACCTTGAGCTATTGGATAAAAATTGATAAGCTGCGCTTGTTAGTATGGCCGCACAGAAACAAAGAATCGAGAGATATTATAATAGAAGGGCCAAACTTCGCCATTTCGGAATCAGGGACTTAGTTCTAAGGAAAGTCACCATCAATACTCGAGACCTGAATGAAGGAAAACTAGGCCCGAATTGGGAAGGACCATATCGAGTCATCGGAAAAGGATCTTACAAACTTAGCACGATCGAAGACGAACAATTTCCAAACAATTTGAATGTATCACTACTCAAACGATATTATTGCTAAGGTATGACTCTCTCCCTTTTTCCATTTGTATTTGAGACTAACTCACTGTAGATGTTCGATCGAGGACATCAAGGGCACCATTCCACACGAAGACCTTAGGTTATAAAGCACGCGTTGCACTCTTTTTTCCTTATATCGGGTTTTATCCCAA
Organism: Nicotiana paniculata; assembly: GCA_005239505.1. Taxonomy (NCBI): domain Eukaryota; kingdom Viridiplantae; phylum Streptophyta; class Magnoliopsida; order Solanales; family Solanaceae; genus Nicotiana; species Nicotiana paniculata. Next base: position 47,274 of record ML361837.1, on the reverse strand, counting down.
ATGGGTTTTTCCGGTGAGGTTTTTAACGAGGTAACAACTATGTGCTACCTAAGGAAAATTAAACAGTGTCCAAGGCTTCTTTTCAATCAACCTCGAATACTGGGGGGCATCACCCTCGGAGGCTATATTTTCGAGAAAAATACTTCAAGCCAAAGAGGACCTCGATACGAAAAATTGTAATGGGCCAAACGTTCAGAAGAACCATGTCCATACAGAATAGCCGAACCCCGATGGAAAAATATGTATGCAAGTATGAATTATTCAAAGAAGCATTCTTTCTATATTAAAAATTTGTGTCTTGAAGAAATTTACTACTATACGAGCTCCATACTTGTGATTCTCTGTGAGAAACGGCTCAAGGGCCAAAACACAAATACACCTCGACTACTAGGGGACTATCATTGACAGTCAGAAAATCCGAGTAGTCTAAACTCGAATTAGTAAGAGCTCAAATAGGCATCCCTCGACGTAAAGGCCAAGGCCATCACACTCGGGGACTAACATTTCAAAAAAGTTCGATATCGGGAAATAAGTCCAAGAGACGTGCCCAAAGGCTACGACTATATTAAAAACTACAGTCATATAAAAAGGCTACGGCCAAAAAATGCGGCTCGGAGATGTTAGAATTCTGCCATTAACTAAAGGCCTTCAAATACATTGATTAACCGGTTAAATAAAGGCTACCCTGGGCAAAATAATCAAAGGGCTTCGATAAAATAAGACCTCGAGAAACCTCAAGAATTATCGAATTACTTACACACAAATTTTATGCTAAGGCACTAAAAAGAAAGGGTCCCGATTGACACTAAAACCCTCAAAATACCCAAATATAAAATTTTTTACTAAATCTTTTAAGCCGAAAAGGAAAAATAATAACCATCTCTTAGTGGCCAAAACGGCCCAACTTAAAAGAGCCTAAGGGCCGATACACTTAGGGTTCGAGATTTTGTTCTCACCCCATTTGAACCCAAGGGTTCGATTATCCTGAGCCCGAATAAATATTTTGATCATGGCTCAGAGACTTGCCATTATCTAGCAAAGGATCTATGCCCCAAAGGTTCGAACCTTATTCGAGCTCGACCACGACAACTTTAAAAGAAACCATCCGAGACAGAATCTCAAATACACCGTTCGAAGAATGAAATTATTGCAAAAAATTGTAAGGCAATAAAATTAAGAAGGCATTTAAGGAAGCTTCTTCTTTTTATATATTCAAAAAAGAGATATGTACAAGGATTCGACAAAAGGGAAAATACAAAAGAGAAAGAAAATTCCTATCTACACCTCGGGAGCAGCTCCTCCTTCGGGAGCAGCTTCTCCCTCGGGGGCAGCTTCTTCATCGGGAGAATTTTCTTCTTAGGAACCCTTTTCATTATCTGACCCGCCTTGGTTGCTGTTTTTCCCAAACGCACATGCAAATATACGTGGTTGTACAAGTAATAAAATGATAATTCGAGTGTCGAATCCACAGAGACTTGTATGAACTACCCACTAAATCACTAAAATTGTTATTCAATCAAGCCAAAATCAAAATCCAAGAATATGACTATATTAAACTACGATCCTAAGTAATGACTAAATTATCAAGTAACGAGTTGATTGTTGTTTATTCAGTAGAGACAAATATTTCAAGTTTGTGATCGATTCAACATTCATATTGCATTCGAATAAACTCTCTTTCATTTAATTCACTCATGGCTGCTAATTAATCGATAATTGCTCTCATAGCCTTCCCCGAAGTACTACTCGCCTATTCGAAATAGATTAACGCCTATATTCCTATGAAATTAATTTATTAATAACGCATTAAGATTCTGATATTTAATTAAGCACAGTGACTAGGTATATTCCTATCCTAACCACAAATCCCCCCCCCCAAGAGTTAAGATCGCGCTCTCTTCAATTATTCTCTAATCTATACACGGATTTCCCAAGCATAGCATAGATAGTAAATAGAACCTAACTGCTGGCCAGACAATTAAGCAATTAAACACATAATTGAAGAAACAACCATATATTGGTGAATTATAATCAAGTTCAAGCTAACGTTAAACAACAATATTTATGGCTAAATCAAAACCCCAGAACAGTGGGTGTTTAGCCACTCATGATGTAATCAAACAAATTCATAAGTGCTGAATAATTGAAAACAGTAGGAAAAGATGAAGAAAACTGAGAATTCTCCGCTCCCTAATGTTCTCGTATGTATTATTCCTCCAAGGTGGCGTCAACTCCCCCACAATAATGGTCAAAAGAACCGTGTCCATATAGAATAGCCGAGCTCCGATGGAAAAACATGTACGCATGTATGAATTATTCAAAGAAACATTCTTTCTATATTAAACACTTTGTGTCTTGAAGAAATTTACTACTATACGAGCTCCATACTTGTGATTCTGTGTGAGAAACGGCTCAAGGGCCAAAACACAAATACACCTCGACTACTCGGGGGCTATCATTGACAGTCAGAACATCCGAGTTGTCTAAACTCTAATTCGTAAGACCTCAAAGAGGCCTCCCTCGACATAAAAGCCAAGGCCATCACACTCGGGGACTAACATTTCACAAAAGTTTGAAATGATATCGGGAAATAAGTCCAAGAGACGTGCCCGAAGGCTATGGCTATATTAAAAACTACCGCCATATAAAAAGGCTACAGTCAAAATAATGCGACTCGAAGACGTTCGACTTCCGCCATTAACTAAAAGCTTTCAAATACTTTGATTAACCGGTTAAATAAAGGCTACCCTCGGAAAAATAATCAAAGGGATTCGATAAAATCAGCCCTGGAGAAACCTCAAGAAGTATCGAATTACTTAAACACAAATTTGTGCTTAGGCACTAAAAACAAAGGGTCCTGATTGACACTAAAACCCTCGAAAAACCCAAATATAAAAATTATTACTAAGTCTTTTAAGACGAAAAGGGGAAATAATAACCATCTCTTGGAGGCCATAACGGCTCGACTTAAAAGAGCCTAAGGGCCGATACACTTGGGGTTCGAGACCTTGTTCTCACCCCATTTGAACCCAAGGGTTCGATTATCCCGAGGTGGAATAAATATTTTGATCATGGCTCAGAGACTTGCCATTATCCAGCAAAGGATCTATGCCCCAAAGGTTCAAACCTTATTCGAACTCGATCACGACAACTTCAAAAGAAACCATCTGAGACAGAATCTCGAATACACCGTTCATAGAATGAAATTATTGCAAAAAATTGTAAGGCAATAAATATTTAGAAGGCATTCAAGGAAGCTTCTTCTTTTTATATATTCAATAAATATATATGTACAAGGATTTCACAAAAGGGAAAATACAAAAGAGAAAGAAAATTCCTATCTACACCTCGGGAGCAGCTCCTCCTTCGGGAGCAGCTTCTCCCTCGGGGGCAGCTTCTTCATCGGGAGCATTTTCTTCTTAGGAACCCTTTTCATTATCTGACCCGCCTTTGTTGTTGTTGCTCCCAAACGCACACGCAAGTATACGTGGTCGTACAAGTAATAAAATGATAATTCGAGTGTCGAATCCACAGAGACTTGTATCAACTACTCACTAAATCACTAAAATTGCTATTCAATCAAGCCAAAATCAAAATCCAGGAATATGACTATATTAAACTAAGATCCTAAGTAATGACTAAATTATCAAGTAACGAGTTGATTGTTGTTTATTCAGCAGAGACAAATATTCCAAGGTTGTGATCGATTCACCATTCATATTGCGTTCTAATAAACTCTCTCTTTCATTTAATTCACTCATGGCTGCTAATTAATCGATAATTTCTCTCATAGCCTTCCCCGAAGTACTACTCGCCTATTCGAAATAGATTAACGTCTATATTCCTATGAAATTAATTTATTAATAACGCATTAAGATTCTGATATTTAATTAAGCACAGTGACTAGGTATATTCCTATCCTAACCACAAATCCCCCCCCCCCAAGAGTTAAGATCGCGCTCTCTTTAATTATTCTCTAATCTATACACGGATTTCCCACGCATAGCATAGATAGTAAATAGAACCTAACTGCTGGCCAGACAATTAAGCAATTAAGCAATTAAACACATAATTGAAGAAACAACCATATATTGGTGAATTATAATCAAGGTCAAGCTAACGTTAAACAACAATATTCATGGCTAAATCAAAACCCCAGAACAATGGGTGTTTAGCCACTCATGATGTAATCAAACAAATTCATAAGTGTTGAATAATTGAAAATACTAGAAAAAGATGAAGAAAACTGAGAATTCTCCGCTCCCTAATGTTCTCGTGTGTATTATTCCTCCAAGGTGGCGTCAACTCCCCCACAAATAAGTTCAGTCTTGCTTTTATACGTGTTGGGTAGATCTAGGGCCAAAATAACCGTGTCCCGAGCAAAATAGGAAAATTTTCCATCACTGGCGCGCTGGTCAGCGCCAGGAGCCAGCCACAACGCTACTTCATAAATAAATACTGCTTCCAGCGCCACAGGTGGCTCCAGGCGCTGCCTGTGGCGCCCAACTGCTCCTTTGCTCGTTTTCGTTCGTTTTGGCTCTAATTTCGCACGTTTCAACTCCAATTTCTCCCGGATCATTCCAACACATAAAAACACTTCATATTAATATAAATCATCACATTTAACATCCAAAATTCACGAAACAAAAGTAAAATATGAGGCAATATACATAAAAATATATATACTTTAAGCTAAACATCAACACCCCACACTTAGACTTTTTCTCGTCCTCGACAACTACTACCCTTTAACAACGCACAAAGTTCACTATAAAGGAGCACTTTTACTTTTAATCACACACTTTACCCTTGACTATGATCGATACCGGCAATCAAGCATGAACATACAAAAATTCACATTCCTCCCTTTTTTTAAACATGTCCAAGTATAACGATTCAATGAATCACTCCAATAACCTAATTGCAAACACACGACCTCAAGAGTCAACTCGTAACCACTAAGCCATATCAACTCACGCACTTACTCAACAAGAAAGTTTACAACATTACCAATCGTTTATGAGATCATGTGCCTTTACCAACAAACAAAAGAGATGAATATAGACTAGTCCACACATTCAAATATACTTTTTTTTAAAATATAAATTAACGACATCACACAATTTAATAAAATTTCACTCACTCTCACAAAGAATTCATATGCATCCCGTGATCGTACCATAAGTTTTCTCGTAGTGTAGATCTCTACTAATTTAGGTTAGCCAAATCTAGGATCAATTAGGACTTTAAGGTTGTAATGTAGGCTAAGGGACGGGTAGGATATATTTAGGACTAGTGACTATCCCTCCTAAGCACTTTAATACACTACACTCACAATTCAAACACATGTTCTTCTCAACCAATTCACTTGCAACACACCATATACAACATAGCCCTTTTTCAATTAAGCACTTCTATACTTCCACTAGCACAATTTAATAAGTGGAGGTGTGTATCTTTTTCTACATACTTTCACTATCGTTTTTTTTTTCTTCTCTTTTTTTTTTCTTACAAGATTTTTTTTTTCTACACACAGTCCACACATTAAAGTTCATTGGCTAGTGGATTTTGATTTCAACTTTAGTGCACCAATGGTCCTTTCCATGGCTCCACTCAAAAACTAATCCCGATATCTCACCTTACTTCTTTTAGCGACTAAGTGCCTTAGGAGGTAAAGGTTCAACAATCTCAAATTAAGAACAAAATAGGGGTACGACTTGTAATTTGGGTGCCAAATAAAAGGTCTATAGGCTCAAAGGGGCTAGCAACGGAAATTTTTTATTTTTATGTGACAAGCACATCTATGATCAATCAAGAAAATGCCTATGTCATCTCCTAGATTACCATAACCTACAATTTCGCTTCGATTAACAAACGGGGCAAGTTCTAGCCTACACAGGATAGCATAGAAGATCACTGGGTCTCACACACACATTGCACATGACTCACTCACAACGGTTATGTTCAACTCTCAAGTCAAGAAAGAACACATAATTGAGAAAATTAAGCAATATTACACTATGTGGCATACAAGTCAAACAACTGAGCTAAGGCGTCAAAATAGTCTATTTATCTTTTACTTAGGTTTCACAGGTCAAACCAATTACAAGGGAGAACAGAATGTATGTCACCTCGTCAATGATTATTTCAAAGTCACTCAGTTTCTTCCTAACTACTCCTAAAAAAAATTAAAGTACCAGGTTCGAGCTACACCCTTGGAAAATAACCTGTGCCCAAAGAAAAACCAAGGGACACTACCTAGCTATTCTAAAAAATAAATCTTTTTAGAATTTTTTTTAATCGAACTTTATCCCTCGAGAAAATTGTCCAACAGATCCATCGTCGGAAAAAGTCCGAGCTTTTTCTATTTTCTTTATTTTTTATAGAACAAACTAACTAAAACTAAACTAAAAAAGACTAATTAAAACTAATAAAAACCAAACACATCTATACAAGTTATAATACAACTCCACAAGTAGTATTCTTCCCACCCCACACTTATAACATGCATAGTCTCCGATGCATATAAGAATGAAAAATAAAGTAGGGTGAAAAGAAAACTCCCTGTCACTTAGAGTCCTCCATATCAGCTATTGCAGGCTCATCATCATCGGGTCCTAGAGGCACCAAGGCCAGGGGCCCCGTAACCTCATCACTCCCATCATCCTCTGTGTTTGAGCCTCGGACTGTGTTGATGTCCTCTGATGAATGAACGGGGCTGCCAGGTGCAATCCCTAACATCTCCTTGAACGAACTGGACAATTCATTGCGTAACTGCATATGCTCCTCATCTGTAATGCCAGACATGCTCATTAAAAAGTTCAAAGAGTTATAGATATGCATGTTGAAGTTCTCGTCTCTCTTGTATCTTGCCGCCTGTGTCAGCTTAGACGATGTCTCCAGCAGTGATGTGATGTCCATGAGCCCTGTTGGAGCCTCCACCACCTCATCGTATCCCCGATACTCCGTCACTCCTCGGGCCATCAGATAATGGGTGAGAAAATTACCAAAGAAGAACCTTTTAGTCTGCCGCCCAAACCATGTACGAGCCATCTCCCCAAGCATAATTTCTCCCACATTGATGGGTCTGCCCGTCATCAGGAAAAAAATGACACACACTCTAGCGCGAGTGCAATCTCTATTGTGCTCTACGGGCATGAGTCTGGTCTGTACAAGGTTATGCCACACCTTGGCAGTCTTGTTGAAATCCGAGCGGACCATGTGAAGATGAATATTGCCTTATTGTCTAGTCCACTTTGCATTAGAGTCCACGCCACAAAGAGTGTGACATATCAAGGTGTACTTCGGACTTCGGACAAAATTTTTGTAGTGTTCTTGGGTCAACATCCTCAACCCACAAATATTTGCATAATGCCTCCCTATGTGTTGGCACATATACTCCCCGTACACGCGAGGTGCCATGACCTTGCCGCCAATTTGCATAAAGTTCCCGTACCATACTTAAATTTGCATGCCCGGGGCATTTCAAGATCTTATCCATATGTCTTGCGCAAAGTTGGCCAATTACCTCCGGAAAATTCCTCTCTAAAGCTTTGGTGTTTATCCCCATGTCAGAGATGTATCGAACTTATGCCACAAAGTCCCTGTGCCAAGAAATTGCCGCATTATTAATCAAGTCCAACCGGGGCCTAGGTCTCAACGGTGTCGGCTGATATCCCTCGGCCGGTTGTTTGCCCTTAGCTTGTCGTGAGGAGCTTTCTCCTTGCTTTCTCTTTTTGGGCTCAGGAGAGGTGGAGGAGGACTGCCAATGCCCTTGCCCTTGTTAGAACCATCACGAGCCATTTTTATCCTGAAACACAATGAAAATATAAACATGAGAAATCATCAAGAATTATACCTAAGGTCACAACTACACTACATTAGCTAATTCTACAACAATTCTACACATACAATACATAAGATACATAATGTATGAACATGATTTTTCATCAAAACTCAATCCCCTAGCATGTAAAAGCATCCCTACACACCACAAACTTATCCCAAATTCATACACAAAAACACTCGGTTACTCAGACTTCACCGGTGTACCCAAAATCATCTTTCAAACATTTTTACAAATACATTGTGGGCATAAAGTGTGAGATTTATAATTCAAAAATGGTGGAAGATGGTGGCCCTCCAATTTTTAACGAAGTAGATGGACTTCTAGTTTACTACTTCGTGTACACAATAATCACATAGTTTCAACCATTTAAATCCACCCACCATAAATTTTCTTAAGAACTCTATAATGGGAAAAATTTGGGATTAGGGCTCGTGGGGAATGGGATGTACCTTGTTATCTATAAATTAACACAAGAAGAAGAAGAAGAAGAATAAGAAGAATAAGAAGAACAAGAAGAAGAAGAAGAGCATACCTGTGGATTTGAGAAGGAGATCAAGAGGAAAAAAAACTTGAGAAAAATTTTTGAAAGGAGGAGAAGAAGAACTTGGCAGAATGGTGGAAGAAGAAGAAGTGTGGTTTGGGTGTTATAATTAAGTTGGGTTGGGATGGTATGGGTTTTAGGATGGGTTAGAGTGTTAGTGTAATTGGGTAAGTGGATTGGGTTAAATGGGTCTGGGTTATAAAAAGAAAAACAAAAACAAAAATAACCACAAAAAAAATTGTTTTTATACCTGTGTCGCTGGTTTGCTATTGTTTTCAGCGCCCCAGGCAGCGCTGGGCGCTGTGTGCGCTGATTTTTCTTTTTTAACGTTAACATCCCGATTCCCCTAGCCTTTTTAAATACTCAATTTACATGTCCTACACCATTATATCTATAGTTGTTATACCTACAAAGAAAATGCAAAATCTATCTACTCTAACTAAAAGAACTTAAGCAGTTAACTATGAAAGCAATAAATACTGGGCTGCCTCCCAAAAAGCGCCTCATTTGACGTCGCGGTACGATGCAGAGTCTCGCTTACTCATCACCGAGTACAACTCTTGTTTTCTCACGATTAATGGATCCTCCCCAATAGTGCTTGACTCTATGCCCATTCACCAAAAAATTTCTTTCACCGTGTATAGCTCGCAACTCAATTGCACCATAACGCGTGACTCTCACCACCTCAAACGGGCCTGACCATCTCGATTTTAGCTTCTCAGGAAACAACCTCAGTCTAGAATTGAATAATAATACTTGTTGGCCTGGCTCGAATCGATGCGGCTTCATGTACTTGTCATGCTATCTTTTTGTCTTTTCTTTGTAAAATTTAGCATTTTCATAAGAATGCAGCCTGATCTCATCTAACTCATCCAACTGCAGAAGTCTTTTCTCGCCCGCGGCTTCAAGGTTCATGTTCAGCTTCTTAATGGCCCGATATGATTTGTGTTCAAGTTCAACGGGCAAGTGACATGCCTTCCCATATACTAACTTGTACGGTGACGCCCCAATTGGTGTTTGTAAGCGGTTATGTATGCCCATAAGGCATCATCTAAATTTGCAGCCCAATCCTTCCTGTTCACACTCACTATCTTCTCTAATATTTGCTTTATTTCTCTGTTTGACACCTCGGCTTGTCCACTCGTTTGAGGATGATATGTTGTCGCAACTCTATGGCGAAATCCATATTTAGCTAGAAGGTTATTCAACAACTGATTGCAAAAGTGGGTTTTTTCATCACTAATAAAGGCTTGTGGAGTCCCAAACCTCAAAAATATGTTCTTCTTCACAAACACAACGACAACCATGGCATTATTTGTCGGAAACGCAATCGCCTCTACCCATTTTGACACATAGTCAACTGCTAGCAAAATGTACTTATTTCTTATGGATGATGGGAATGGTCCCATAAAATCTATACCCCACACGTCAAAAATCTCCACCTCTAGGATATTATTCAGAGGCATCTCGTGCCTCCTTGTGATCGTTCCTATCCTCTGACACTGGTCACACCTTTTAACAAATGCATGGGCGTCTTTGAATAGAGTTGGCCAAAAGAAGACGGATTGTAGTACTTTCGCCGATGTTCTATCATCTCCATGATGGCCCCCATAAGGCGATGCATGACAATCATACAATACTAATTATACTTATTTATCTGAATCCATATCCTCACCAACTAATCAACACATTGTTTGTACAAATATGGCGCATCCCAGTAGTAGAACTTCACATCATGTAAGAACCTCGTTCTTGCCTCAGATTCAATTTCCGGAGGGAGTACCCCACTCACAAGATAATTCACATAATCAGCATACCATGGAGGAGGGTCTTGGGTCACAACAAAAAGTTGCTCATCAGGAAACACTTCTTTGATTTGTCCACCCTCCTCCACGTGGTCCTAATTTTCCAGCCTTGATAGATGGTCAGCTACTTGGTTTTCAGTGCCCTTTCGGTCTCTTATCTCCACATCAAATTCCTGCAACAACAAAACCCAGCGCATCAAACTAGCTTTAGATTCTTTCTTTGTAAATAGATACCTGATGGCTGCATGGTCGGTATGGACTATGACTTTTGTTTTTACCAAGTATGCCCGAAATTTCTCAAAGGCCCACACAACAGCTAACAGCTCCTTCTCAGTGGTGGTGTAATTCAGCTATGCATCATCAAGAGTCTTACTCGCCTTGTAAATGGAATAAAACACCTTGTGTTTCCTTTGTCCTAGCACTGCCCCAATAGCATGGTCACTTGCATTACACATAAGTTCAAATGGTAGGGACCAATCTGGTGCAACAATTATGGGGGCAGCTACCAATTTCTTTTTTTCTTCAAATGCCTTCAGGAAGGCTTCATCAAAATTGAACTTTACATCTTTTTCGAGCAACCTGCACAAAGGAGTAGCAATTTTAGAAAAATATTTACTGAAGCGCCTATAGAATCCCGCGTGTCCCAAGAAACTCCAGAAACCCTTCAAAGAAATTGGTGGATGTAATTTTTCAACCCCCTCTACTTTTGCCTTATCAACTTCAATGCCTCTCTTAGACACTATGTGACCCAAAACGATGCCTTCACGCACCATAAAGTGACACTTCTCCCTATTCAAGACCAGATTTGTTTCTTCACAACGGGCTAACACCATGCTCAAATTTTTCAAACAATCATCATAAGATGAACCAAAGACTGAGAAATCATCCATAAACACTTCCACAATATTTTCCACCATATCAGTGAAAATAACCATCATGCATCTCTGGAAAGTGGCTGGTGCATTACAAAGACCAAACGACATTCGCTTAAAAGCGAAAGTGTGATAAGGACAAGTAAACGTGGTCTTCTCCTGATCTTTTGGGCATATGACAATATGATTGTATCCCGAATAACCATCAAGAAAGAAATAATATTCATGTCCCGCTTATCTGTCCAACATTTGGCCAATGAAGGGAAGTGGGAAGTGGTCCTTGCAGGTTGCCTTGTTGAGCCTTCGATAGTCAATGCAAACTCTCCATCCCGTAACAGTGCGAGTAGGAATTATCTCATTTTTCTCATTCTCAATCACAGTCATCCCCCCCTCCCTTTTGGGCACACATTGAATCGAGCTTACCCAGTTGCTGTCAAAAAAAGGAAAGATGATACTTGCATCAAGCAATTTTATTACTTCCTTCTTCACGACTTCTTTAATAATGGGATTTAACCTCCTTTGTTTCTCAACACTAGGGCGGTGTCCATTTTCCAAGAAGATTTTATGCATGAAAAACGATTGGCTGATTCCCTTAATGTCTGCAATTGTCCACCCAATCGCCTTTTTGTGCTCGCGAAGTACTCTGAGAGATATCTCTTCTTGGGTGTTAGTCAGGCTGGACAAGATAATCATGGGCAATGTCTCAGAGTTGCCCAAATAAGCATAGCGCAGATGTGCTGGAAGAGGCTTAAGTTCTATCTTTGGAGCTTCTTCAATAGATGGCTTAGGAGGGGTCAGAGTAACAGGCTTGTTCAGATCCTCAAATTTTCCTAACCCATGGATATAACTGCAGGACATATCAAGTACTTTCCCAAATTCTCCCCTTGTTTCATCTTTACTATCTTCTTCATCCCCAATCAAAGCTCGTTCAAGAGGATCAACAAGGCTCATATAATGAACCAATGATGCAACATCGCTTTCCACCACAGAAATCATGGATAGCTTTTCATAATGGGCTGGTAATTTGAGTGCTTTATACACATTAAATACCTCCACTCGATCACCTACTCTCATCGTCATCTTCCCTTTATAAACATCAATAATTTCTCGGCCCGTGGCTAAGAAGGGACGCCCCAAAATTAATGGGACTTCCTAACCGAGCTCGTAATCCAGGATAATGAAATCAGCAGGGAATATGAAAGAGCCCATTTGAAATAACACATCTTCAATCACTCCTTCAGGATGAGCAAGAGAGCGATCAGCCAACTGTAAGATTACCATTGTTGGGCGTGGCTCACCCAACCCCAACTGTCTGAATACAGATAGCGGCATCAAATTAATGCTCTCTCCAAGATCGCACAAGGCTCGCCCGACTGCATGCTTACCAATCGAGATTTGGATAGTGGAACTACCCGGATCCTTTAATTTCTGAGGTAGATTGCTTTGAATTCTTGAGCTACATTTCTCAGTGAGTGCCACAGTCTCAAATTCAGTCAGCCTCCTTTTATTGGAAACTATGTCCTTGATGTATTTAGCATATTTGGGCACTTCCTGCAAAATGTCTACCAATGTAATGTTGATTTGCACTTGCTTCAAAATATCAAGGAACTTTTTGTACGTGGCATTATCCTTCACTTTCTGCAATCTTTGAGGGAACGGAGGGGGTGGCCTTGCAACCAATGGTGGGGGTTTCTCAGCCACTTCCCCTTCAGTTGGCTTCTCTGATTCCTTTGATTTGTCTGATGTCGAATCTATAGTGACTGGTCTCTCATTAAAAGTTGCATATTTTCTCTTTTTCGACTGGACCTCTTCTAGTTGTCTCCCATTCCTCAATGATACGGCATTAATGGATTCCTTAGGATTAGCCTCAGTGTCTCTTGGAAGAGCTCCCACCGGTCTGGTATTTTAGGCACTGGCAAGTTGTCCCACTTGGCGTTCCAAATTTCTCATTGCTACGGCTTGGGCTTCCTGGTCAGCCATCATTTTCTGAGTAAAGGCCTGTTGATCCGCCATTAATTTATGATTGAGGGTTTGCTGATCAGCCATCAATTTCTTCATCATTTCCTCAAGACTAACTTGTTCTTCTGTGGCATGTATTGTTGTTGAGGTGCTTGAGGCCGGTATTAATTCAGTGCTTTGATTTCCACCCCAAGAGAAGTTTGGGTTGTTCCTCCAATTCGGATTATAAGTGTTCCCATATTGATTCACCTGACCCCTATTTGCATTACCCACAAAGCAGACAGACTCTGGATTAGCTGGGCATAAGTCACTCGGGTGACCCTCTCCACATACTTCACAAAATACCTGAACATGTTGCACTGGCTGGGCTTGTTTCTTGTTAATAACCAAGTTCATCTGATTGACTTGGTTGGTCAACGTGGAAATCTGCGTTGATAATTCCGAGACGGAATCTAACTCAAGAACCGTTGTATACTTTTGCACTGTGTGTCTGCCCATCTCTCCTTGCCAATCCGGATTGCTTTTAGAGAATTTGTTCGATAATGCATATATTTCGTCAAAGCTTTTCTCCAACACTTGTCCCCAGCTGTAGCATCTACCACAAATTTTTTTTTCAGGATAGAGACCTTCTATGAATGTGTGAGCTAACACTTTGTTTGTCTGATTGTGATGAGGACAGTCTCTGAGTAACCCCTTGAACCTTTCCCAAGCTGAGTATAAAGATTCTCCTTGTTTCTGTTTAAAGGCAACTATCTCACTTTTGATCTTTACAGTTTTTTCTAAAGGAAAGAACCTTGCCACAAATTTTCTTGCCAAATCATTCCATGATGTAATGGAATTAGTTGGTTCTGCCTTCAGCCATCGCTTTGCTTTGTCCAACAGAGAGAATGGAAAAGTGTGAGCCTCACATAGTCTGGAGTGACCCCGTTAGTGATATAAGTATCACTAATCTCCAAGAAGTTGAAAAAATGCTATTGTGGATCCTCGTGTGGAAGACCCATAAACTGCCCATTTGCATGAAGTAGCTGGATCATGCTCTGTTTCAGCTCAACGTGCCCAGTGATTCTGGGCTTCACGATGTTGGAGATAACATTAGCAATACTAGGCATTGCTCCTCTTGAACAGCCATATGTTGCTCCTCTGTCATATTCAAAGGAAATTGAAGGAGCGCCTGAATATTATTTGTATCCCTTGCTTCCCTCAACCTCCTATGAAATGTTCTCTCAGGTTTGGGGTCAAATCTATTGAGTATGTCCTGGCTTCCGACCCAACGCATTCAATTAAAGTTCCTGAGATTAGATCAACAATCAAGTAACATTAGACTATACGAAATAAACAATTAAAGAAAAAACTAGAAAGAAGTTAATTTTCAAGTCCCCGGCAATGACGCCAAAAACTTGTTGCTCCCAAACGCACACACAAATATACGTGGTCATACAAGTAATAAAATGATAAGTCGAGTGTCGAACCCACAGAGACTTGTATCAACTACTCACTAAAGCACTAAAATTGTTATTCAATCAAGCCAAAATCAAAATCCAAGAATATGACTATATTAAACTACGATCCTAAGTAATGACAAAATTATCAAGTAACGAGTTGATTGTTGTTTATTCAGTAGAGACAAATATTCCAGGGTTGTGATCGATTCACCATTCATATTGTCATCGGAGGAGACAAGAAATATGGGATTTTCTTCCATCACCCTTGCTTGAGCTATCTATTCAGTGAGGTCGAAGCCTCTAGCATGAATCTCTTCAAGGGTCTCCCTACGAGATTGGCACCTAGCCAAGTCATTGCTACGCTTCTCCCGATCGGCATATTCCTTCATCTCCGTTTGAGCAGCTTCGTTGTCCATTAAATACACGGTAACAATTTTATCAGTCGTGATCTTCGTCTTCTTAACCTCAGCCCTGGCTTCAGCAACCTTGGCCTAGGTCTTGGCAAGTTTGACCTCCATATCGGAGATCCTTTCGGCTTGGTCCATACCACTATCTTTGACACATCGGAGTTGGGTCTCGACCGATGCCAGCTAGGCTATTGCAGCTTATTTCCCCGCAGCAAGGCGGTCCATCTTTCCCTTCCACTGGTTGAACTCAGCATTAACCCGATTGACCTAACCTTGAAGCTGCCCCATCATCTCTACCTATTGCTGCAGTTGGCACGAGAAGACCATACTCTTTCAAAACGATAGTTACCTGCTTGTCTAGCTCGGTCTCATACTCTCGAGCCTTGGCTAACGCTGCTCGAAGGTCTTTGAGATCCTCCTCCTTTTGACTACAAAGGAGCCTCATGGCCTTCCCTTCACCCGAGGACTTATTCCTCTCGGCCTCACAGAGGCTCAGGTCGGCCTTAAACTTGGTAAAAGCCTACAAAGAAAAGGAGTTATCAGTTAAAGTAACGTGTGAAAATGGAGATTATAACGTTAAAAATTAATGCTTACCTTAGAGAAGAGACGTTGGGCCTCTTCGAAGGTGGAAAACGCATCGATGAGGTCGACATCATCAACCCTAGTGAACCAATCCTGGAAAGGATCGTCCTCACCTGGGACTCCGCCTAAGTCAAGCGTTCTCAAGGCCCGAGCTTCCCTTATGGCATCCTCAGAGTAAGCCGGTAACGACGTAGAGTGACCCAGTCTTCAAGGTCAGGTATCATATGGGGCATCCAAGCGACCACTGTGAATAAAGGTAAGGGCATCATGCAAAGCATAATCAAAATACGATAAATTTTTGGGAAAACAATTCCACTTACGGTTGAAGTTTCACTTTTTCGGGAACGACATTTACCCCTCGAGGATGATGTCGTTGGTCCTCAATCGAATGAATCGGCTCATCTAATCTCGATCTTTATCCTCGTCATTGCTGGCAAAAAAGGACTTGGTTGACCGGCGTTAAAGTTTAATCAACCGTCGGAAAAGTCGAGGTCGATATAAACTGATAAGATGACTGAGAGTGAGCTCGAGCCCCTCGACCTTACTGGAGAAATAGCGAAGCATGATCACGACTCGCCAGAAAGATGGGTGGATTTGACCGAGGGTTACTTGGTATCTTTAACAAAAATTGATCACGATTGGATCGAGGGGACCTAGCGTGAAGGGGTAAGTATAAACACTTAGGAACCCCTCCACGTAGGTGGTAATGCTCTCCTCGTGGGTGGTAATGCTCTCCTCGCGGATGGGGATCTATACCACGACCCCATCCCCCCAAGCACACTCCTTTTTCATGGCATCGAGGTGTTTCTTTGTTATCGAGTAGATGTACCTCGAAGCATGCTCACATCGACCAGGAACATCGGGAGGATTTTCAATGTTGAACTCTTTCTTTAAAGTGAACGATCTCGTGAAGGGTCGGAGCCATGCCGCTGGCCGGACGGGAAGAGAAGGAGGAAGTTCCCTTTTTTTAGGAACGATTTTTGAAGTTTTCGCCATTAGTTCTGGTTTAAAAAAGCGGAAAGAGATGGTGTTTGATAACTTTTGGCACTAAGAGGGTGGAGAAGCTAGTGGCGAAGGAGAATGAGATGAAGATAAGAGGAGATCCGAGGAGTTGCAAAGAGGAAGTAAAGTTCTTAATGAGATGAGGAACCCTGTATTTATAGGAGAGCGGCGACGTTTCGGCGGCGTTAGTGGCAGACCACCACTGGCACGCATTTAATTTTGTAGGGAAGAGTACCGATGGGACATTTCAGTCACCTCGAACACTTACGTCACGGGGATGATGTCATTATCAGGGACTCCAAAAATTCGAGGCTCAAATCATTTCTTATCATTATATTCTAAGAAATGCGGGGACTATCTGTATACGGTCGAAATCAGGTACGCCCGATTTCATGGGTTCGAGGGGACGCTCCGAGCCCGAGTTCAGAATGGACCAGGCAAGCCCTGTAGATCGAGCTCGAGCCTGATGACAAAGTACAAGGCTCGAAGGCCGAAGTGCACGATGAATACCGAGGTCGAGTATGACCTACCCCGAGATAATGTTGTTATGTGATTGTAATAGAATAAGCGAGATTCCCGCAATGGCACAAAGATCAAGGCGTGAAGTCCGAAATAAATTTGTACGAATTCGTACTAGGCGGTTAGACAGTTGTACAATTAGATTCCTTACTAGAAATGGGAATGTACCTTATTTTAGACTCCCCTATTATATAAAGGGGAACCCCTTCATTCATAAGAATTATCAATCATTGGCAAAGAATATACACTCTTACTTTCTCGCTCTTCTCTCATAAGAATTGTTCCTTAGCTTTATTGTCCTTCGTTTACTGTTCATATTAGTGTACCTCGAGGTGAAGACTTGCTCATACACTGGTTTGATCTAGCTTGCTCACTTAACTTATACGTTTGTCTTCTTGTTTATCAATTAGTATTTGACTAAATCATGTATCTTTAAGACCTCAACACAAATTTAATTGTTACTCAGATTTTAGGGCAAACAACTCATCCCGGCATAAGTATTATTCAAACCAAACGACCCTTAAATGATTAAAAGAATATCAAACAAGCCCAGGACATGAGCTTATCTAGTCAATTTCAGTTCCAACATACCTTTAGAGAAGGCAATAATGTACCTTAGCTGATCATCTAACTAACATATGTTAGTTTTAAGGACCAAAACAACATTCTTGGATTAACTAAAGGTTTAATTTGCTTAGTCAAATAAAACAAGGTACAGAATGGGAAATTTGCAATAACTCAAGGACTAAAATCACTATATTCCCTTATAAATATATGGACTAAAATTGTTCAAAATACTTAAAGGACCATCTTAGATTAACGCTCAAACATAAAGGACTATTGTTGTCATTTCTTTTCCCTACGCCTAACTAAACATAAAAGATCGTCGAAGAGAGCAGAATTTCGTCCTAACCTTGGGGGAAAATATAGGACTAAAACAGTGAGTTATGATAATGACGGGTATTTTGGCCCATGCTTTGAAAAGATCGAGCATCAACTAACTTGCACTACTAGAAACTTTCCTAAACCATCCAAAAATACCGACCAAAAACGTTTGGAAAACTGAAAAAGACCGATCGATTTTCGACTGATTTTAATCCTTCGAAATTAGGTTGGTCGTAATAAATAGTGATCGAAGTCGGTTGCAATTTCCGACCGACCTCGATTGGTCAATTAAATATCACAAATGACCCAAAAAGAAAAAATCTACCGCAAAAATCGACCGAATTCGATCAGTATTCTTAATTATACAATTAAAAAATGAAATGTGTGGAATCAAACCAGGGTATGTAATGTGGCAGGATACTATTCTACCACTAGACCATTAGTACATTTTGGTTTAAGACTTTCTTTTATTTTATTATATCAGTCGGTTTTTTAAAATGACTGACTGAATTCGGTCGGTTTTTTGAATTTAAATTTTAATTTATTTTATATGAAAAATCGACTGAAATAGTTTCCCGTATTTTTTCTCCAAAAAAATCGACTGAAGTTGGTCGATTTTGTAAAAAAAATTAAAAAAAAAATATTTTGAAAAACTAACCGAAGTCGATCGGTTGGTCGCGGTCGGTTTTGGCCGAATTTCTAGTAGTGTTGTAACATTGTAAAAAATCTCGAAATTTGCGACCAATCCATTGCCTAATAAATACTACCCTCGTTGAATTTATGTAAAAAAACTTTAGTCTGTTATAAAATAATACGTAATATTTTTTATATTTAAAAATAATTTAATATTATTAATAAATAATTAATAAACACACAATAGTTATGACTTGTTGAGATAATGAGTTTCAGAAATCTTTTGTCTTTTTCTTTATTTTCTGCTTAATCAAACACCACATAAAATGCGATGAAGGGAGTACCAGATCACTTTTTTCTTTGTTCATGTTGAACAAATTAATCGCAAGTAGCCTATAGAAGATTACAATTATAATCCATATTAAATTAACTATAATTTTAAACAAATTACAAAATTATTCTCATGAGAAATTATTTGAAAATACTCATAGTACAAGTTTTTAGAAACTTAAGATTTACCTTACAATTTGAGGAAAGAATTATTTAAAACTCGAATTCTCAAAAATATCATATAACACTCCAGCAAGACATCATTGACAACGTTATTTACACAATATCATATTACGGAATATGTTATCAAGAATGTCGTATTGCTATGCATTTTCTTTCAACATATTCGAGGAAGATTTTCTTAATTGGTGAAAATAAAATAGTGATCATGAATCTGGATACATTTGATGGGTTCCAGCCTTCTAGAATAGTATTAGATTTGAGAAGGCCAAGACGATGATTAATATTTATTTTATACTATCTGCTGGGCTGTTCATTTGGATTGGACATCCGAAATCCGGACCGATCCGCTCGATTTTGGATTTCGGATTTTGAATTTCAGATATTTGGATCGAATTTCTGATTATGTTTATTAAAATTTCGAATGTTCGAATTGGATTTGGATTGGTATAATTTTAATCCGATCAATCCGAAATTCGAAATTATTAGGACATGTATAAATACTAAACCTTAATTTTGGATAGTTAGTACTTCCTTTACATCTTTCTCCAAGTTATTACCCTTACAATTGATGGATTTAGCTATATTGACACCATAATACCCTCATAATTGTAGAAATATGAATTTGTGTTGCTGTAATGCCTCTTTTATAAAAAAAAAATATACATATGAGTTTGCAACTTTGAGGCATAACAATTCGAACCTCCAGAAAAATATTTTCTTAGTGATTCAATGTTGATAAAAGGGATGAAAAGTAAAGAGATGTTTGTATTAGCACATAACACAGAAGAAACAAATAAGACAGATGCATTAACCGACTAGATTAGCAATAGTTTTAATAATACGTATAATCCGATCCACAATATTGATCTTATCTAAATTTTAAAATACGATCCGAACCAATATTAATTCTGACCAAATTCAAATTATATTTTGTATAATTCGAATCTGAAATGTGCTAAATCCTATTCGATCCGATCCATGCACATCCGTGCTCTCTGCGGACTCATTTATAACGAATTACACCATTTATTTTCCAATAGGATTCAATTCTGTTGCCTAAAGTTTAATTAATGACAGCAATATTATTCCTAGGGTGTCAGGATCAAGTACATAGAAAGAGATGTCTTGACTTCTAGTTTAGAAAGGAAGATAAGAAAACTGTTTTACGTAATATTCTTTTAATGGATCTTACGCGGTGCGCTTCAATACATGTAACGGGCTCCGGATGGGAAACAAACAAAAGATTATTTACAAACTACTCTTTCACATTCGAAAAATTTAAAGCCAGTCAATTGTGATACAAATTGGGTAGCTCTTGAAAATTGATTCTAGAAGTTTTAAAAAAAAACTTTTTGGATCAGGAATTTTTTGGATCAGGAATTTTTTGGGTAATTGAAGTCATGTGATCAGGAGGTCACGGGTCCAAATCATAAAAATAACTTTTTACAGAGATACAAGATAAAATTGTGTATTATAAACTTTTATAATCTGACCCTTCTCCGGATCTTGCGCATAACATGAGCTTAGTGCATGGGCCGCCCTTGTTTTGATCATAAAAGAACTTATGATAAAAAATGACCTTTTAATTCTAACAACCTAGAAAAGGATTTTTACCAAATACGCATTAGGATAAACCACGATCCCTCTAGAAGTAGTCTCAATTATCGATGTTATATAAAAAATAAAAAAAAATCTCGTGGATATTAAAATAAAAGTCAATAACATTTTAGAAGGATATTCTAATACGAAACCTTCCGTTATGCAAAAAAAAAAAAAAAAAACTAATACTTTGTATTTATTGTTTTAATTATTGCATGTTAATAACACGTAAACTTGGTTGATGAGATTATTAATTGACGAATTTGAAGTCTAGAACCTAAACTTAATAAATTTGAAGAAAAAAAAACTCACTAGCTATTACATTGTACGTAACAAACTCGAAGTTAATGATGTAGCACTGTATACGGTAAATATTGAGGATACCCGATTCTACGGGTTCGAGGGTATATTTCGAGAACGAGTCGGTATCGAAGCAAGTTCAGGCTCAGAGAATATAGAGAATATGAAGACTAAGGGATCGAGATCAGACTAAATCGACACTACAGTAACAGAATCACGAGATATCCGCGATCGACCACCAATCTCGGCGAGAATCACGGAACCGATAGAACTATTAACGGTAAATAGTATCAATCATGTATTTTACTTCCGAAATTAAAGTCATACCTTATTAAGGTTTCCTCTACTATATAAAGAGGAATCACGTTCATTTGTAAGAGACATTATCATTATTATCATCATACGCACTTACCACTTACACCATTACTAAAAATTACAAAGCACTCTGCTTTTTTATTCGCTCTTAACTCTTTATAGTTCTTGTTGTTTATATTACTATTGCTGCTCTTACTGTTCTTCGCACCTGATCTCGAGTCTAATCCAGATCGGGGTCGATAACTTGCAATTACATGGGTTTGATCCATTTAAATCATTTAATTCCTTTATTTATCTAGCAATTTATCAATTCGCATTGAATTAGATCACATATCCTTATAATCACATTACAAGTTTAATTGTTACTCGTATTTCGAGGTAAACTGTTTGGCGCCCACCGAGGGGCTAAGGATAATAGTGATTGTTCAATGTTAATTCTGGTATAACACATTATTTTACGCTTGTTTCTTGTCAAGAATTTTATTTTCAGGATAAATCATGTCAAACTCACAAAACACAACTACACCTGGTGACAACGGCCTCAGACTCCATGGGGAGAATGAGAATGTTATCGCTCCGGGAATCGAAGTTCCATAGGATGACCTCGGAGGAGCACTGCCCGCCAACCCAGTCGATATCGGTTCACATATTGCTTTGAATGCGGATTTAGGCGAGGACCCTGATGGAAGCATATGCAGAGAGGGTCGAACTGACGGTCGAGGTACTCAGGGCAGAGGAGATGAAGGTGTTAGTCTCCAAGTTATATTTGAAATGTTGCAAGCCCAATAGAACACCATTGCCCAGTTGCAAAAATCAGCACACGACTCCGAATAGGGTCGAACAAGAGGCTACTCGCCGTATCGAGCCAGTGCCCTAAAGACCAAGTGATAATACATCGACAACTGACCCTGCTATAATAAGAATGCTCGATGAGCTTACTAAGAGGATAGAATCAGGAGAAAAGAAAATCGAGGCCAACGACAAGAAGGTGGAAACCTATAACTCTCGAGTTGATAAGATTCCAGGAGCACCACTGATCCTAAAGGGAATGGACTCCAAAAAATTTGTGCAAAAACCATTCCCTCCAAGTGCGGCTCCGAAGCCCATACCGAAGAAGTTCAGGATGCCCGATATACCAAAATATAACGGGACCTCGGACCCAACGAGCACGTTACCTTTTATTCGGGAAGACCCTGTCGAAGGGAGCTATGAGTTGGTATCACATCTTGCCACCAAACCCTATCGATTCGTTCGCCGTGTTGGCAGATTCATTTGTAAAGGAAAACATTGGAGCTATAAATGTTGCAACGAGAAAATCGGACCTCTTCAAGGTGAAGCAGAAGGATAACGAGATGCTACGAGAGTTTGTATCTCGATTCCAAATGGAACGTATGGAGTTGCCACCGGTTACCGATGATTGGGCTGTTCAGTCTTTCACCCAGGGATTAAATGAGTGGAGTTCGATCGCATCACGCCAACTGAAGCAAAATTTGATAAAGTACCCGGCTGAGACTTAGGCAGATGTTCACAACCTATATCAATCGAATATTAGAGTCGAAAACAACAAACTGGGATCCCCCTCAGGTTCAGTGCATCCTAATCGGTCGACAGGTAAAATTCAAAGAGATGTTGATAGAGAATCAAAGTCAAACAAAGATCAGTATCAACCATATTCTTCAAAAAGAAGGAATAACCATCAGGGACGTAATTCTACCCGGAAGGATCGGAGGGGTGACCGAGGACAGAATTCTCGGGGACTCATGAGCAAAACTGGATTCGACAAATATGCATATCCCACAGAAGCACCCCGATTATCAGAGTACAATTTTAGTGTCGATTCCTCGGGTATCGTATCAGCCATCGGGAGGATCAAAGACACTCAGCCATCGGGAGGATCAAAGACACTAGGTAGCCCAGACCAATACAAACTTATCCCTCTCAAAGGAAAAACCAATACAAACTTATCCCTCTCAAAGGAATCCAAACTTGATGTGTAAGTACCATGGCACGCATGGCCATATGAGCGAAGACTGCAGACAGTTGAGAGAGGAAGTAGCTAGACTATTCAACGAAGATCACCTCTGAGAATTCCTCAGTGATGAGCCAAAAATCACTTCAGGGAAAGAGACGCCAATAGAAAGAACGAGCAAGAAGAACCTCAGCATGTTATTCACATAATCGTCGGCGGGGTAGATGTCCCACAAGGACCTATATTCAAACGCACCAAAGTATCAATCACAAGGGAGAAACAGACACGAGGCTATGTGCCCGAAGACACTCTCTCGTTCAAAGACGAAGAAGCAGAAGGCATCTCACAGCCGCACAACGACGCCCTAATAATATCTATTTTGCTAAATCAAATTCAAGTTAAATGTGTTCTCGTTTATCCAGGTAACTCAGCAAACATAATCATATCGAGGGTCGTAGAGCAGCTCGGCCTGCTAGACCATATTGTACCTGCATCATGAGTCCTAAACGGCTTTAACATGGCTAGTGAAACAGCAAAGGGAGAAATAATCTTGCCAATAAACGTGGTCAGGACCATCCAAGACACAAAATTTCACATCATCGAAGGCGATATGAGGTACAATGCACTGCTCGGAAGGCCATGGATCCACAACATGAGGGCAGTACCGTCGACCCTTCACCAAATGATGAAGTTACCAACAGTAGATGGTGTGAAAACGGTTTATGGGGAATAGCACGCTGCAAAGGAGATGTTTGCAGTCGACGAGGTAACACGGATATCATCACCTTCAACCTCAGAAAGTTCGAGCATCAAAGATAAGCAAGCGGCCAAATAGCAATCACCAACCCCAGCATCGACCGAATCGGATAAGCAGGTAATCGAAGGTGATTGAGAGGGTTTTCTCACTCTCGAACTTTCATCGTTCCTAAAGAATCGGATGCAACCAAATCAACAATCGAAGAGCTGGAACAGGTTATACTCATAGAGTATCTACCCGAATGTAAGGTATACCTGGGAACGGGGTTAACCCCCGAACTCAGGAAAAAAACTCATTCTAATTCTTATTGATAACATGGATTGCTTTGCATGGTCACACTTAGACATGACAGGAATCCCACCGAGTTTACAACTCAACGGTTGAGCCTGGATCCCAATTTCAGATCGATAAAACAAAAGAGAAGGCCTCGGTCCAAGGCGAAGCATGCCTTCATAAAGGAAGAGGTAACTAAACTTTTTAAAATAGGGTCCATTCGGGAAGTCAAATATCCCAAATGGTTAGCCAAAGTAGTCGTAGTCCCCAAAAAGGGAACAAACTTAGAATGTGTGTAGATTATAAGGACCTGAATAAAGCATGTCCGAAAGTCTTTTTCTCTTTGCCTAACATCGATCGAATGATCGATGCTACGACTGTTCACGAGATACTTACTTTTCTCAACGCCTATTTTGGGTACAACCAAATCCAGATGGACCCACAAGACCAAGAAAAAACTTCTTTTATCACTAAGTATGGAACTTACTGCTATAATGTAATGTCCTTCGGGCTAAAAAACGCGGGGGCTACATATCAACGCTGAGTTAACAAGATGTTCAAGGAACATATAGGGAAATCAACAGAAGTTTACATATGATGATATGTTAGTTAAGTCCCTGTGCGCAGAGGACCATTTAACTCATTTGCAGGAGACATTCGAAATCTTGAGGAAATACAACATGAAGCTTAACCCCAAAAAGTGTGCTTTCTGGGTCGGCTCGGGAAAATTCCTCGGCTTCATGGTATCAAATCGAGGAATTGAGGTTAATCCTGATAAGATCAAGGCCATCGAGGACATCATCATCGTGGATAGTGTAAAATCCATTCATAGGCTAACCGGACGGATAGCTGCCCTAGGCCGGTTCATATCGAGGTCGTCAGATTGCAGTCACATGTTCTTTTCCTTAATTAAAAAGAAAAATGATTCTACATGGACTCTGGAATGTGAGCAAGCATTGGAGGAATTGAAACGGTACCTATCGATCCCACCTTTGCTCCACACCTCAAAGGCAGATGAGAAGCTATACCTATACTTGGAGGTGTCCGAGATAGCGGTAAGTGGAGTATTAGTTCGATAAGAACAAAGCACACAGTTTCCAGTTTATTGCGTTAGTCAGACCTTAGGAGATGCTGAAACCAGATATCCGCACCTAGAAAAATTGGCACTTGCGTTAATAAGCGCATCTAGAAAACTAAAGCCATATTTTCATTATCATCCTATATGTGTTATTACCACATATACCCTTCGAAATATATTGCACAAGCCTGAGTTATCGGGCCGATTGGCGAAATGGGCCGTCGATCTCGGCGGGTACGATATTGAATATGAACCCCGAACGGCCATCCAGTCTCAAATATTAGCAGACTTCATGGCATACTTTTTGCTAACCCTCGTACCCAAAGTGGAAAAGTAACTTCTGCTAAAATCGGGTACATCATCGGGGGTATGGACCCTCTTCATTAACGGAGCCTCGAACGTGAAAGGGCTCGGGCTTGGTATTATTTTGAAACTGCCTACAGGCAATGTTATTAGACAATCGATTAAAACTGCCAAATGACTAAAAATGAGGCCGAGTATAAGGCTATAATTGCAGGTCTTGAACTAGCTAAAAGCTTGGGAAAGGAATTCATTTAAGCTAAATGTGACTCTCTACTAGTAGTTAACCAGGTAAATGGAACCTTCGAAGTTCGAGAGGACATAATGCAAAGGTACTTAGACAAATTCCAGGTCTCTTTACACCATTTCAAAGAGTGGACTCTGCAGCATGTACCTCGAGAACAAAATACTGAGGCGCATGCACTTGCCAACTTGGTATCGTCGGTCAACGAAGACGAAGTCAGCTTGGGGACTGTCGTCCAACTCTCGAGGTATGTAATCGAGGAAGGGCATGCTGAATTCTACAAGCTTAACCTGGGATAGGAGGAAAAATACATCGAATATTTGAAGAACGGGAAGCTACTGTCGGATCCCAAGGAATCGAGGACCTTGTGAACTAAAGTCGCTCAGTTCGCATTAGACGAAGACGGAACATTATATAGAAGGACGTTTAATGGTCCATTGGCCGTATTCTTGGGGCTGGGAGATATTGACTATGTTTTGTGAGAAATCCACGAAGGCACTTGTGGGAACCATTTTGGCGCCGAGTCACTAGTTCGAAAGGTCATCAGAGCAGGATACTACTGGGATAGCATGGAGAAAGACTATAAGGAGTTCGTTCGAAGATGCGACAAATGTCAAAGTTTTGCACCAATGATTCACTAGCCCGGTGAACAACTTCACTCGGTCCTATGCCCATGGCCATTCATGAAATGGGGAATGGACATCGTCGGTCCTCTGCCATCGGCCCCAAGTAAAGCTAAATTCATATCATTTATGACTGACTATTTCTCTAAATGGGATGAAGCACATGCCTTTGAGAAAGTCAAAGAAAAAAAAGTGATCGACTTCATATGGGATCACATTGTATGTCGATTCGGGATACCTGTGGAGATAGTGTGTGATAATGGCAAACAATTCATCGGCATTAAAGTAACAAAATTCCTCGAACATCACAAAATAAAGAGGATACTATCGACGTCATATCACCTCAGCGGAAAGGGACAGGCCGAATCAAAAAATAAAACTATCATCCAAAACTTGAAGAAAAGGTTAAACGAAGCCAAAGGGAAGTGGAGAGAAAATTGTCCGAGGTTCTATGGGATATCGGACGACATCGAAGTCCAGTATCGGAGCAACTCCGTTTTCTTTAGTCTATGGCTCCGAAGCCTTAATACATGTCGAAGTCGGAGATCCTAGCGCCAGGTTCTGACATGCAATGGAAAAATTGAACCACGAGGCAATGAATACCAGCCTCGAATTGTTATATTAAAGACGAGAAATGGCATTCGTTCGAATGGTCGCGCAAAATCAATGAATCGAGAGGTATTACAACAAAAGAACCAATCTTCGACACTTCAAAGTCGGGGACTTGGTCTTAAGGAAAATCACCATCAATACTCTAGACCCTAATGAAGGGAAACTTGGTCCTAACTGGGAAGGACGCTATCAAATCCTCGACATAGTCAGGAAATGATCGTAGAAGCTTGGAACAATGGACGGCGAGCCATTGTCGAATAATTGGAACATATCACTCCTTAAGCGATATTATGCTAAGGTATGGATTTCTCCTTTTTTTCATTTACTTAAATATTTGAAACTAACATGTTGCAGGTATACGGTCCAAGAAATCGAGGCCTCAGGTTTTAAAGTATGCGTTGCACTCTTTTGCTCTAAGACCAGTTTTTATCACAAATGGATTTTTATGGCAAGGTTCTTAACGAGGCAACAACTATGTACTACCTGGGGATAATTCAACAGTATCCAAGGCTTCTTTGCAATCAAACTCAAATACTGGGGGGCATCACCCTCGGATGCTATGTAAATGGGTCTCGATAGGAAGAATTTTGTAATGGGCCAAACAGTCGAATGAACTGTGTCCATATAGATTAGCCGAGTCCCGACAATAAAACATGTACGCATGTATGAATAATACAAAGAAGCACTTTTTTTTATCAAACTTCCCGTGTTTGAAGTAGAATTTCTATACGAGTCATGTACTTATGATCTATCATGCAAAACTAACACTTGCGAAAAATGGCCCAATGGCCAAGTGCAAGCGTATCGAACATTCAGGGACTACCTACTCGAGCTATCTAAGTTCAAAATCATGAGACCTCAAAAAGTCACCCCCGATATACAGGCCAAGGCCATCACACTCGGGGACTAACATTTCAAACAAGTTAGGAATATTATCGGGAAACAAGTTCAAGAGACATACCTGAAGGCTACGGCCGAAATAATGCGTCTCGGAGACGTCCGACTTCCTCCATAAACTAAAGGCCTTCAAATACATTGAAAACCCAGTTAAATAAGGCTACCCTCATCAAAGCAATAAAAAATGGCTTCGATAAAATCAGACCTCAAATAAAAGGCTTCAATAATATCAGCCTTCGAAAAAGCCTTAAGAGGTATTAAATTATCTTAACACAAGCGAGATAAGAAAAAATTAGGTTCCGACCATTGAACCCTCAAAAAACCCAACAGGTACAAAAAACACATGCTAAGACATAAAGAAATTTTCACCAAGTCTTTTAGCCGAAAAGGGAAAATATTATAGCTATTTTTAGAGGCCAAACTAGCCCAACTTAACGATCCTAAGGGCCGACATAAAAGAGCCTAAGGTCCGATTTAAAGAGCCTAAGGGCCAATATAAACGAGCCTAAGAGCTGATCTAATAAGCCTAGAGGTCGATACGTTTAGAGTTCGAGACCTCTCTCTCACTCAGTTCGAGCCCAAGGGTTTGGTTATTACGAGCTTAAACAAATGATTAACTACAGCTCGAATATTCACATGAAAGGTATAACGGTGAGCTCGAAAGATTAACAATCATTGATAAAAACTTATGGGTCTACCCTATTCTATAAAACTATCCGAGCTTGGTTATCTAAGATAGCTCATCTACCAGTTTGAAACGAGCTATTCCTGAGACGAGTTCTCAAATAAGTTTCGGACTTGGGGACTTACCTTCATAGCTCGGGGACTCTCCCCTGTAAAAACAAAGAGCCTAAGGGTTTATCTCGATCACAAGTTGAAATGAAGAAATAAAAATCTTTCAGAAAGAACAAGTAAACATACAAGGGACATGAAAGAAAAACTCATAAAGGCATCAAAGGAAATTTTTTCATTATATCAAAAATATATACGTACAAAGGGCCAGCCAGGGCCTTCCAAAAGACAAAAGAAAAAGAAGTTACAATGTAGTTATGATCGGGTCTAGTCCCCCCAATACTGGCCTCCTCCTAAGCAGCTTCTTGGGAGGCATCTTCTTGAGCAACCTCACTTTCGTCTTCTCCATTATCGGACATGCCATCCTCATGATTATCATAAGAGACGAGTTGTTTGGCTTCGGTCTCGAGCTCTTTTGCCCGAGCAATCTCCTCGGAGAGGTAAACACCTCGAGCATGAATTTATTCGAGGGTTTCCCTCCAGGATAGGCACATCGCCAAGTCACTGGTCCGCTGATCCCGATTGGAAGCCTCCCTCAGCTGGGTTTGAACAGCTACGGCTTCATCCCGGTACATGGCTATGGATTTGTCTGCCTTGGCTTTAGTCTTTTCTATCTCAACCTTGGCCTCGCTGAGCTCGACTTCGAGCTCTTCGACCATTTTGCCAGAGAAGAACCTTTTTCTATAAGGTCCTGGAGTTGTGCCTCCGCCGAATATAACTTGGCCAAATTTGCTTCCTTTTCAACAGCAAGACGATCCATCCTAGCTTTCCACCGTTCGGAGTCGGTCTT
This sequence comes from Nicotiana paniculata, assembly GCA_005239505.1. Classification (NCBI taxonomy): domain Eukaryota; kingdom Viridiplantae; phylum Streptophyta; class Magnoliopsida; order Solanales; family Solanaceae; genus Nicotiana; species Nicotiana paniculata. The sequence goes on along the minus strand of ML361837.1, from coordinate 17,716 downwards.
AACCTGGTCGACCTCCGCCCGAAGAAGACCGATCTTCTCCACCTTCTACTGCAGGTGAGACATCGAAGTGTTAGATTCAACAGTGGATTCGATTCCATACTGTATCAATAAGGTGGTTACTTGCTTGTCCAACTCAGCCTCCTCCTCATGAGCCTTGGCCAGGTTCGCTTGAAGGTCCTTTATGACCTCGTCCATATGGCCACAAAGAGTCGAATCCACTGACTGAGACCCTCTACAGATCGGCCTTGCACTGACTGAGATCAGCTCGGAATTATGCAGAGGCCTACACAAAGAAGAAAAACACAAGTTATATCTATGAGAGAATGACCTTAGAAATAGGGTGAAGAGAAATAAACTAGCATTTACCTTGGAGAAAAGTCACTAAGCTTCCGCCATGAGAATCGATGCATCGGTAATGTCGGAGGCATCATCGACCCCCATGAAGAAATCCTAAAAAGGATCACCAGCACTAGAGCCTCTGCCAATCTCGGGGGTCTTCAGCCTTTAGGCATCCCTATCTTCTCTTCGTAGAAGACCGACATCGAAGGCATTTGACCTATTGTCATGGCCCCGAGCGAATTACTCGGAGCACTCTGTCCAATCCTCCTGGTCTCAGAACCAGTCCCTTCCGGTTTAAAAGTCGACGATCGAGACGCCATCTCAACCTCAGGAAACTTGGGGTTCACCCTCAAAGATTTTTTCGAAACCTCCTCGATGGGAGGCTCGACTATAGCAGGCGGCAAATCGGAATGCGAAGAAACCTCGGTATCTTTTCTTGGGTGAGATACTAATGTCGTCGTGTCTTCTTCTTCTTCCTCATCCTGGTCCCTCAACGTTTGGACTGCACCCGCCGAGAGCCTTACTGTTTTTCTCCTCACCATTCGAGTTTTAGGTTTGGAGACCTCGGATTGCAAGGAATATTTTCTCTTCTTGTCCTTTTCCGGCCTCGGAATCGGGGACGTAGCTTCGCCGCCTTCACTTGAAGGCCTCATAATGGCATCTTTTGTCAGGCCTACATGAACAGAAGATTAGTGATGGAGAAAAGAGGAAATTGTTTCAGGATACGTAAGAAGGGACCTTACCATGGTTTTTGGCTGTCGCGCCCCCTCTTTCCTCGCGGAGATCGGGTTTATGACATTCGGTTGAGACAACTCTTTCCTTTTGGGAAAGGGGTTTGTGTTTTTTAGAGTCGCCACCTAACGATTTTTAAAGGTGTGTTAGGACACCAAAGGGTTCATTTAAAACTACGTTATTAACCAGAGACAGAGTAAAGGCTTAAAATTAGCCGGAGGGGAAGGTGTTAGGAACCCCTCAGGATCCACGTGGTTCCCGGCCAAACAACTTTTGTGAATTTTTTACAATTAGAAAATAAACAAATATGGCTCAAATAGTAGGGGATTTAGTCTAAGTACACATAGGTTTAGAAACAGTTAAAGTTAAAGCTAGATTTTGAAAAGAATTACAATCTAAGCATGTTTATGGGAATAAAGGGGTTCCTAGGTTTGTTTATAATATGAATCACATCAATGCAATACCCGGTATGACACTCCTCAAAGAGGGGCTACACGTGATATTAGCGCACCGGTCATCATATCCATATTCTACCCTTTCCCACCCCGTGAAGGTAATTAAAGCGCGTGTTGGTCACGAACTCTATTGCATGTTGTTACTCGTCCCTTCCTATTAGTCCCGGACGAAATTAGGACTCCTATCCTAAAGGGAGGTGTTAGGAAGACCCTCAGGTTTTAAAGGTAAATATTCTAGGGCGACAGATAACAAAATAGGTAGGACTGCACATAAGGGAAGAACATGGAAAGCAATTAAGGGGCTCAAGTATACCTTCACATATATTGCACATACACAGCATGCCTCATACACAAATTTGGGTCCAGTTTAAGTTCCTAAGCATGATACCTCTATGAAAATACAAAGACAAATTTATTGCATAACTCAGAGAGGAAGCCTTAATCAGGCTTGCCTACTGGTTTTAAACATGCTGACAGTTGAACACTAATCACAAAGGACATTTCTGGTTTTATTTCTTTGTGGATGATTACCTAAGACTTGCCTAGGCGTGTAGTAGTTATGATAACAATTTCAGGTCGTTATGATAACATTTCTGGTTTTAAACATGTTGACTGTTGCTAAAACAGGATCTCTAAATGCACATAGAATCACAGCATTATGCACAGTTTCAGGAATAACATAGGTGATAGTTTTTAATGTTGTTTATCTTAAAAATATAGGTTTTCTAAGTGCGGAGCATATTTGCAGCATGATGAGTGCAACACATTTATCCTAAGACAGGATTTCTAAATGAAGTTTCAGAACATGTTTACAAGGCAGAACCACATAATAGCAATTTATTTTATTATATGTCCTATAGGCAGGATCTCTAAGTGAGGGCAATGAATGATGACATGCTGAAAGGAAAACAGTATATATGAGCCTAAGTATCATGATATCTAATGCATGGGATGTTGTACCTAAACATGACTGCTATTGCGCATAGAGAAAATAAACCTAGAAACATGGTCTCTACCCTTAATTATACTACAACATGCATATCACCCACCCATTTTCACTATCCGACCCCATATTTGTTTATAATTAATTATTACAGACCATGGGATATGAATTAGACAACTGAAATAGAAGAAAAATAAGAAGTTAACTATAGGGAGCCTACAGAATAGGCCCAGATCTCCATGTCCTCAATGCCAAGTAATGTTTCACAGCCTTTTCATAATCCAGGTGTGCCAGAGTTCCCCAAGGACCTCAAGGGATCCTGGGAAGTGCTCACACCCAGATTTCATAGCCAAGATAGAGTAAGTGCAGTGTGGAAGAGCCGACCTTAATGTGTCAGAGTTCAGAGGGAACTCATAAGGGTCCCTAAGCAGTCACACATTAAGGGGGAAGAGTCTAGACTTCTAAGAGTATGTGAGAGTGCTTGATATAGTTTGGAAAAAAGTTGAATTAAAAAACAGTTTGAAAATGGTTTTGGAGAGTGACATAAGAGTTTGCTTTGGTGAAAACCAGTTTTAAAGAAGGTGAGTAGGACAATCTCAGAATCAGAATAGCACACATAAACACAAACAGGGGAAAGGGGAATTGGGGACAAGTTGTTCACATGTGAATGCACATTTTGCACACTGGTAGACATCAGAGAAAGTATTACAGGACTTAAATAGTCACATCACATTCTGTCACAAAATGTTCATGCGAGGAGCTTAACATCTTTAGATTGAGGGATGTCAAACGGTTTCACACATTAAGTTCAGGGAAGGGGTTCAGGATTACTTAGTAGCTAGGGGGATCATGAATACACGCTGATAATGTACTGGTTAGGGAGTAAGGCAGAATTGTAGTAAACAAGTAGGAGAAGCAATAGACATGCTGAAATAAGGGAAGGGTAATCACATCAATGAACTAGCAAAGAGGCATGCTAATAGCAAGGTAAAATGCAGAACCATAAGTAAAAGCATAAAATAAATAAGAGAAAGTGCAATACGAATTAAAACATGTTATTTTGGATGCTGTAAATCAAATAGAAGACATATCAGTCTAGAGTGAGAGAATTGAACAGTAGTGTGCAGGGAAGTAGCGCAATAGGACAGTAGTGTGCAGAGAAATAGAGCAACAATGTATTAGAGCAATAGAACAGTAGAGCAGCAAGTTACTCAGTCTTGGATTTCAGCCGACTGAGTAGCCAGTAGTCAATAAGAGAAGCAAGAGAGAATGTGTAGGAAAGTAAGAGAGAACAATAAGTATGCTTATGTGTGTGTGTGTGTGTGTCCTTTTTGCTAAACAGAGTAGAGTATTTATAGTTTTGAAAACGAGTAAAGAAATAAGGTAACAAGCAATAATTGAGCACAATTATAGGGAGAACACCCAAGTCAGAATTAATTAAGGACCCGGACTCCCTTTAATTGGGGAGTCCTAATCAAAATGGATAGTAAACTGATTTTACCCTAATAGGAGTAGTAAAAGCATGTAACATATAATAAGGACCAAATACATAATATTTCAAGTAAGGAAAATATATACTGACTATTTGAAAATATATTTATGCACATAAATAAAGTAGAATACAATTTAGTTCTAAAAAATCAGTCAAAGAATCACGGATGAGACTAAAAATCACAAGGAATCAGTGCTAATTAAGGAAAGTATCTCATGAATAAGGAAGTAATTCAAAAAATCAGTAAAGAATCTCTAAGGAGAACATATACAAAATCATAAATTCGAAGAGATGCACGGAATCATCAGAGTATTAGGTAAACAATGAATAATCAGACTTATTAAACACAAATAGGCACGAAAATCAGAGAAACCCTAAGCAGGAAATCATAGAAACATTAGAAGGTCGAAACCCTAACAACAAAATCAAAGCGAGAAGCATAGAACTCATAGAAAATCCAAAAGAACATACAGATAAGCAAACATTGCAAATAATACGAACATAAACCCAAAAATTGGGGTTTCATCAGAATAATTAGGGTAAAAGAGGATACTTAAGCAAAAACGTTTAAAACACATAATTGAAATCATACATTAGTACTAAAATCGGAAGACAAAGCGTTTTTCCCTTCTTTTTTTTTTAGAAACCCTAGTTCTTAAAATGAAGAATCGTTTCAAAAAAACAAAGAGTTTTAAAAAAACAGGTGAAAACCTTGAAAGAGACATAGATCCATCACAGATCTAAAGAGATCGGACGATGAAAGCTAGGGTTTCAGAGGAAACCCAAAAAGGAGAAAAAGACTTAGATATTACCGGCGTTTGGCCGGAAAAAGCAAGGACCTTACTCGAACGGCCATAGGAGGCCGGAAAACATGGCATGAGACCGGATATGGGAGTGTATTGCCTAAGGATCGCTTGAATTCCTCCATCGGTGACACAGACATGAAAGGCGGGGCCATAGGGTGGAGGAGAGGTGAGAACCCCATAGTTTCCGGCAAAGAGGGTGGCCAAAGAAGGTGAGACAGCGCTCAAAAAAAGGGGGGGAAGGTTCTAGAGAGAGTCTCAGAGAGGGAGAGAGAGATGATTGAGTTACGAATGAGGAGGGGAATGAACAGAGGGGGTACTCTTTAGGTCTTAATTTGGTAAGGTTAAATCCGGACCGTTGATCAATTCTTATCAACGGTCAGGATGGGATTTAGGTTTGGGCCGGGTAGTTGTAAGACTGGGTTGTGGGTATTGGGTTGATTAAATGGGTTATGGATCAGATTTAATTAGGCTAGAATTTAAATAATAGTGGCTAACTATTAAATACCTAATTAAAAATAGATAAATAATTTATAAAAATAGCTGATAATTATAAAAATGAAATTGATGCTTAATAAAATTAAATTAACATGATTAATTAGTATTTAAAATATAAAATGACTAATTATTGGGCCAAAATAGCATAAAACATATGATTAGGCTATAATTGCAAAGTTATTGCAATTATAGCCAAAGAGTGCAAATCTGGATAATTGTAAAATAATTTGGTCTCAATAGGATTAGAAAATAATATATTAAGTCAAGAAATATTTTTGAAATCATTTGTAATGTAATTTATAATTAATTATTAGAAATAAAAATACTGGATGAATTAAAATAAATCAATAAAAATATGGTAAAATTATAGAAAAATACCAATTGTTATGGAAACCTGATTTTGAAGGTATATATGCAAGTTAAAAATAATTTGAGGAAAAATTGGGTATCAACAGCTGCCCCTCTTTACCCGGGAATGATGAAAAAGTTGTCGGGTAAAGATATGATGGCCAATTTTGACCGAGTGAAATGGTTTGGAGAGATTCCGGCCGCCCCCTGATTTCTGAGTTGCCTACATACCCCTGATTTTATAGGAATCGGGCCGTATGTAGTTCAGGAGTCATCGGTGAAGTATACCGATGAAGTTTCTTACAAGAACAGACGCAACATTTGGAACTGATTGAATAAGCGGCTTACGGGGTGGTTAGGAGAACTGGAGCGGAATCGCTCCTGACGGGATGGAAATTTGCTCGCCGGATTACCTGCAAATAAATAATACAAGCATATATTATGTGTAATTTAAACATGATGCAAATTCCCGTTGGACCATGAATGATGTCTTCGGACGGTTAAGGATGACGTCCTCAGACCATGACGTCCTGGGCTATGAATTGCTTGATGCAGGATTTGCAGGCCATGAAAATGATGTTCTCGGTCCATGAGTATGGTGCCTCCGAACCAAGTTGCCTTTGAATAATGATATGCAGAGGTTGAAAGAGATCCTCAGGCCATGGCATGGTGTTCTCGGGCCATGAAAATGGTGCCTCTGAACGATGACCCCTTTGGATGAGTTGGCGATATTTCAGCCCATGCAGATGCCATAGAATGATGCTGACGAGACAGAGCTTAGTCTTGCGAATAAAAGGGCAGATCTTAGCCCGAAAGGAAAGCGAAGTAAATAGTGCTTGAGATAGCGGTTAGTCTCGAAAGGTAAATTGGAGATAGAGCTTAGCCTCGGAAGGCAGAATGGTAGCCTTATGCAATGCATATGGAGACAGTGCTTAGTCTCGGAAGGCAGAATGGTAGCTTTATGCAATGATGCAGATGGAGGTAGAGCTTAAACTCGGAAGGCAGAATGGTAGTCTTATGCAAAGATGCAAATGCAGATGGAGACATCGTTTAGTCTCGGAAGGCAGAATGGTAGCCTTATACAACGATGTAGATGGAGGTAGAGCTTAACCTCGGAAGGCAGAATGGTAGCTTTATGCAAAGATGCAAATGCAGAGGGAGACAACATTTAGTCTCGGAATGCAGAATGGTAGCCTTATGCAAAATGTAGATGGAGGTAGAGCTTAACCTCAGAAGGCTAAATAGTAGCCTTATGCAAAGATGCGAATGTAGAGGGAGACGGCGTTTAGTCTCGTAAGGCAGAATGGTAGCCTTATGAAAAATGTAGATGGAGGTAGAGCTTAACCTCGAAAGGTAGAATAGTAGACTTATGCAAAGATGCGAATGAAGAGGGAGACGTCGTTTAGTCTCGAAAGGCAGAAAGGTAACCTTATGCAAAATGTAGATGGAGGTAGAGATTAACCTCGGAAGGCAGAATATTAGCCTTATGCAATGATGTATATGGAGGTAGAGCTTAACCTCGGAAGGCAAAATGGTAGCCTTATGCAAAGATGCAAATGATGTAGATGGAGGTAGAGCTTAACCTCGGAATGCAGAATAGTAGCCTTATGCAATGATGTAGATGGAGGTAGAGCTTAACCTCGAAAGGCAGAATGGTAGTCTTATGCAATGATGTAGATGGAGGTAGAGCTTAACCTCGGAAGGCAGAAAGGTAGCCTTATGCAAGAAATAAAATGACAGTAGGAATTCTTAGCTGGTGATGAATTGTGGAATTGTGATTATTGAGAGCATTGTGACTGCGGAGCATTGAGGAATGTGCGAACGTCGGCAAGTGCAGCAGTTTTGAGAGTCGTATTTTGGACAATGTTTGTCCCCTGGGCGGACAGTTCATTTAGGGATTTTTCAACCTTAGTGCCTGCAACCAAAGAAAGATCGTGAATTCTATAAACGGGGGGGTTAGTTCGTATCCACGTTGGCTTTTCTTGACTTGTTGGGCTCGATCTGATGATATTGTCTTTATTATTGGGGTAGCATGGCTAAACAAAGTTGTTTAAAAAACAAACATGCATGATTTTGTAAAAGCATAATATATAATTAAAAAATAATTTTGGGATGAACTGACGACCGTGACACGGCTCGGGACATTGCAACCTCTCCTGCTATGGAATTTTAAGGGTCCTTCTCAAAATTCTGCCCCAGTTTGATGGGTGAATGTCTCTGACTGTTGCTCGTGCGACGATTGGCTGATCTTGCTTCAGAATTTTGAGGGTCCTCCTAAAAATTCTGCCCTGGTTAGATGTATGAATGCTTCTGGTTGTTGCTCGTGCGGTGATTGGATGGATGAATGCTTCTGGATATTGCTCGTGCGGCGATTGGCTGAACTTGCTTCAGAATTTTGAGGGTCCTCCTAAAAATTCTGCCCCAGTTTCCAATTGCAAGGAAAAATTAATTTTTTATTGAATTGTGACCGAACCCATAGGGCTGCCTACGTATCCCCTCTTAAACGGGAATCAGGTCAGGCGTAGTTCAACGAACTTCCTCAAATATTCTATGTGGTCAGTGTCTTTCCTAGACTTGATAATAACATCATCCACGTATACCTCAATCTCCTTGTGAATCATGTCGTGGAAGATGGTGGTCATAGCCCTCATGTAGGTGGCCCCTGCATTCTTCAGGTCGAATGGCATCATCTTGTAATAGTACACTCCCCACGGCGTAATGAAAGCCGTTTTCTCAGCATCTTCCTCATCCATCCAGATCTGATGATAACCAGTGAAGCAATCCACGAATGATTGTAGTTCATGCATGGCGCAATTGTCAATCAGGATATGTATATTTGGCAAAGGGAAGTCGTCTTTCGGACTAGCCCGGTTGAGATCCTGGTAGTTGACACAGACTCTGATCTTCCCATCCTTCTTTGGTACTGGCACAATGTTGGCTAACCATGTCGGGTACTCAACTACCCTAAACCTTGGGGTTGATCTGCTTGGTGACTTCTTCTTTGATTTTTAAACTCATCTCGGGTTTGAACTTCCAGAGCTTTTGTTTTACCGGTGGACACATTGGATTGGTTGGAAATTTGTGAGCCACAATAGACGTACTTAGACCAGTCATGTCGGCGTACGACCAGGTGAATATGTCCTCATACTCCTTTAGAAATTCTGCGTATTCTTTCTTTTCTGACGGCGATAAATGAATGTTGATTCGTGTTTCCTTGATGTTTTTTGAATCTCACAGGTTGATGATTTCAGTCTCGTCCAGGTTGGACTTAGGTCTGTTCTAAAAATTATCAACTTCTTTGACAATCTCGTCAGGTATGTCATCTTCTTCTGAATCCACGTCCGTTTGTAGCGTTGTCTCGTTTTATGTCACAGTCATCGGTTCATCAAGACAGGTAATAGTAATGTTGTATAGGTAAAGTAATGAGAGAAAAATGATAGCAATAAATATTGATTCATAAGAAAAATTTAAAAATGCTTTTGATAAATTGAACGATTGTTTTGAACATTGAAGATCTTATTGCAGGAATTAAAATGCGAAAAAGGAAATCATTTTGTAAAGAAAAACAATGAATAGCGCTCGTTTTAGCCTTGCTACCCCGAGGCTCGTTGGGCTTTGGTTGTCCTGACAGTCCAATTCTTGAGGTATGTCCCTCTGCTCACAGTATGTATGGAAGGGCCTTCCTCCCCCTCCTCCTCGAGAATAACATACCAGTCCATATCACTGTCCTCCAGAAACAAGTTCCTCATTGCTGCAAGTGCTTCTTCTTCGTCTGACCCATAAATAACGTCGTCCTGTTGGAAGGTCTGCTCCAGATACGGTATTGGTTGCTCCAAAGGATAATAAGGACCGCGCCATGGTGGCGACCAGTTTTTGAATTCTTCCCAAGTGTATTTGTATCCCAAACCGAAAGTGGTGTCGTGCTTCTTGAGTTTGATAGGTTTGGAGATCCCCTGAAGGTTCTTGTCGAGCCCTTTACCTGGATCGTACCCTCGCCAATTCATCATACTTGCGATCTTGCTATCCCACCATTTGTCTTTGTTAATAACGTTGACCCGTTCAATGTGGTGGTAAGTTTCTCCACTCAGCTTCCTTCTTCCTTCAATCACCGGAATATTCTGGCGACTGTAAATGGGGTTGCTACCATCGCCATGAATAATCACCTCTTGTTGGTTCTTTCGAACTTCACAACCTGATGTAATGTTGATGCTACGGCCCCAGCAACATGGATCTAGGGTCACCCTAATAACAGGTTGTAGGACGCTAGCACATCTATCACTTGGAAGTCAACCTCGAACCAGGTTGGTCTCATTTGCAAGCATATGCTTATCTCACCAATGGTGGACCTTTGAGATCCATAGAAAGCTTTCACATTGATTGCTCCATCCTTTATCTCATGCAGCCCTTTACCCAATTTCTTGAGCGTTATCAACGGACAGATGTTAAGACTGGATCCTCCATCGATCAGGATTCTGGTGATGAAATAATCTTCGCATTGCACAGTGATGTGCAGTGCTTTGTTGTGACCCAACCCTTCAGGTGGCAGCTCGTCCTCATGGAAAGTGATCTTGTGGCTTTCTAGCACTTGGCCTACCATATTGGCCATTTCCTCACTAGTGATGTTATTCGGCACATAGGCTTCGTTCAACACCTTCAATAAAGCACTCTTGTGCGTCTCGAAATTCTGTAGCAAAGAGAGGATGGATATTTGTGTTGGCGTCTTGTTCAGCTGGTCGATGACCGAATACTCCTTAGCATGTACTTTCCTCCAAAGGTCATCTGGGCCTGTCTCAATAAGGGGAGGCCGGTTGGAAGCCTGCTTGCTTGATTCGGCCAGATGTTCACGGGTATAGACTCTGCCAGTTCTTGTCATACCCTGCGATGCGACAGCTTCTTCAGTCTTGATCTTGCCTTTCCTTCTTGCCTCGCCTGTGTAGTCCCAAGGGATAGCATTTATATAGAAGGGTGGCGTGGTCTACATCACCACTAGAATTGGTGCGGCTATCCTTACTTCAAGTGGAACATGTGCCTTGGGTGGAAAGACTGCAACCTCAAATGGTGCGGGTGCATTTGCTGGAGACACGAACTCAACTTCAATCGATACTAGTGTCTTTGCAGGTGACACTGCTTCAAACTCAAGAGGCATGGACATATTTACCTCAGCATCCTCAGACGGTTGAATCTGGACTATGATCGGGTTGCGAGTGACTGCAGGTTTCTTTGGATCATCGCCTTATGCGATCAACCCGATTGATCGCCCGGGATCCCAATCATCTTCGATTTCAATCATGTGGATACCTCCACCCTTATGGTCTGGCAAACAATTGTTGCGGACGTTCGGAGTGGGATCTTTTGCCATAATTATCTTGTTATCAATCAGGGATTGTATCTTGTCTTTCAAAGAGCGGCATTCATCGATAGTGTGCCCCTTCATGCTGGAGTGGTATGCACAGGACTTTTTTGGGTTAACCTACTGAGAAGGGTTCTCAGGGGTGACAGGAGGGATGGTGGTGACATAACCAGCAACTTTGAGCTTCTCATACAGCTGGTCGATGGGTTCAGTGATGGCAGTATACTGTTTTGGAGGTCTGCAATCAAAATTAGGACGAGGTCTAGGAAGTTTTTACGGGTAGGGGGTGATTGGTAATGAGATAGTTAGGAATTGAAAGTGTGGTAGACAGGAGCGGGTTGTGAGTATCTGCATGAAGTAAGTTGATATGTGGGTGGTGGGGATTGGTAGGTGGGTGGCGGACCTAGATATGAAGACGAGGGTGCTTGGTAATTTGGGTTGGTTGATATGTGAGTGGAGGTGTTGGGTAAGTTTGGTACTTGAGTGGGGATTTGGTTCTTTGTGCAACCATCACGGCTCCCGCGTCTCTTTTCTTAGACATACCACCAGACTGCAAAGCCTTATTTATAGCTTACAAGGCTTCAAAATTTGTGACCATACCACTTTTAATACCCTCTTCGATTCTCTCCTACATCTTGATAATATTGGAGAATTTGTGGTTCTCGATAATCATCAATCGTTCATAGTACTGCGGGTCCTGAGCCCGGACAAAGAACTTGTTCATTTGTTCCTCTTCTAAGGGGGGCCTGACATTGGCAGCTTCGGACCTCCAGCGAGTAGCGTACTCGCAAAATGTCTCTGTGGGATTCTTCTTCAAATTCTGAATATAGAACACGTCTGGTGCGTTCTCTGTGTTGAACCTGAATCTGTCCATAAATCAGATGCCATGCTCACCCAATTCNGACTCCCTTGATTCCCTCGACACCTTGAACCCGGCTGGTCAGCTTCCTAAGTTCCTCGACCAAGTTCTTGATAAGCAGGTCCTTTTCGTCAGACTCAGGTGTGTATGTGATAGGGGGAGTGGAGTGTGGCATGGTCTCCACGTAGATGGGACGTTATGTTGGCCTCGTGCATGAGTGTGGAAATGGTAATTTGTGGAGTTCTGAGGTTATGGGATAAGCAATGGAGTGTTATTTGGGGTGTGGCAGGCGTTGCATTGCGCTAGAAGAGTTTGGTTCTTTGGTGGGGTGTTGTGATAATGAGTTGCGGGATGATCTTGTTGTTTTGGGATGTTTTGAGGAGATGTAGGATTCTGGATGTTGACGTTTGGGACGTTGAGGGAGAATGACACGTTTTCCAGATTCCGAACTTGGNTTGACAACTTCCGTTCCAGCTGCGACACAGTTTCATTCTGAATCTGAATACCCTGGCCATCAGTGGCCTCTACCCGTTCAACTACATTCTCATTTCTGTTGTTGCCTGAATCTTCCATTTTCTTTTTGCCTTTGTTCTTGCCTTTGGGAGGACTAAGAGGAGGAGAGGATGGAGGGCCCCTAGATCTTGTAAGATAGGATGATGATGCCAGAGTGCACGAACTAACCTTTGGGGAGGGGAATAAATAAATAAAGAAATAGGAAAACAAAAACAGAAGGTAGCCAAGTCAGTGAGGATTATGAAAAGTATTGCGGTATTTAAACACATAGTGCGGGAATGTAAAGTGCGTCCTAATTTGGGAACCACTTTTGTGCCGGAGGTAGGCCTAGCGACAAATTGATTTGGAAAACTTAAGATGCTAAATGCCTCATTTTATTGATAAGAAAATAGACGAATCCCAAAACGACACTAAATAAACAGGAAGTGAAGGTCACTAATGGCCATTGGCCTTATTACATTGATAAAGTAAAAGAAAGACATTCCTATCTACTTGGTCCCAGAAGAACCTTCCCCAGATTCGGCATTCTTGCTACCTTCGTACAGTTTCCCCAACTCGCTAAGTCCAAGCAACAGGTATGCTCTGGCTAGATGTCCTCTTTCGGTCCCTTCAGCCTTTTGACAGTCTTCAACCCTTTTGAGAAATTTTTCCTCCATCTCCACTATGCCTCGCTCCAAATACCCTAACCTTTTGTTGGTGCTGATAGCCATATCTTTCCATTCCTCGATCAATTTTTTGCTAGACTCATGTATTTCGCAGTGCTCATCCTCGCACTCACGGATCCTCTTGCACAACTGGTTGTATTTGACTTGTGCCTCGGCCTTTACATCTATAACCCTGTGGCCCTGAACGAACCCTGGCTCGCTCAGACCACCCCAATTTTCTGCCAACCAACCAGGATATAAAGGGGTACAACCGGCATGATATCTATCTGGCTCGATAGTTTCCTTCTCCATTACAATCTTGCGGTGCCATATGTGCTGGGGTTGGCACTTGTGAGGACTATCGTCATTTTGGAAGTCAGCTCGAAGATGGCCCATCTTGTCGAACATGGGTATGACTTGCTTCCTAGCCGCTTGCCTCATAACACGAAGAGGGGCGTAAGGGTATGTTCCTCTTAGACCAATTAGTATTAGGAATGGTGCATCTCTAGAACGGGCGATGAACTCCTCTGTCGGAAACCACTCGAACATCCACTGAACCTGTTCTTCAATCAGATTATCAAAGAGTTCGACCCATCCTTTGGAGTTCTCTGGCTGAGCAAACATGTCGGGGATGTAATTCATTCGCTTTGGATGGTGGAAAGCGATGCGGTCATCCCAAACTCTTCGATGAATTTCTTGTCGGTATTCGCCCTTTTGGAGATGTTCCATGATCCAAAGCTAAAGTAGTAGATTGCAGCCTTCGAAGTGTCTTGCCCCTCGTTGACACTTTTCCAAGGCTCGATATATGTCTGGAATGATCATGGGTACAATGCTGAGTTTTGCCCGCAAATTCCTTCCATTAGTGTCTTGGTTACCATGGCCAGTCTGGTGTGGATTCTCTCCTCCTTCATTGGAAACACAATCAGACCCAAGAAGCAAAACATGAAGGAGAATACTCTATGATGGATGTGTCCCAAGTATGTGATGGAAAACTCGTCGTGGTAGGTACGGTATGATTTGCTGTGGCCGTACCTTTCGTACAAATAGTCAAAAGGGATGTATGACTCCTTTAAGCATACCACTTATGCATTCTTCCTCAGACCCATCATTTTGAGGAAACCTTTGCCTGTGCGATTCTCAGGCATTAGCAACCCCGAGGTTTCACACACTAGGCTAGCCAGTCCTCCTATTCCTCTTACAAAGGTGTCACTTCAATGTCTCCAAAGCGGAAGACGGACCTTTCACAATCCCATAACAAGGTATCAGCCTCTATTATCATGTTGTTAAGTGTCACGACCTGAAATCCCACCGTCGGGTCCGTGATGGAGTCTAACGTTGAACATGCTAGACAAGCCAACGTTACTGGTTATTCTAATTTATTCCTTTGTTATTTAGCATTTAAAAAGTGATATACAATAACAAATAGAAATAAGAAATGCAGAAAAGATGAAGTCTAACAGCTTAATTAAACAGTATTACAAAAATCCTTAATAACAACTCCCAGAATCGGGTATCACAACTTCACGGACTGTCTATGATTTACTACAAATAAAGGTCTGAATAAACAAAGTTCTACTGTATCGGAAATACGAAAAGACAGAAAAAGAAGTAAGATATGAGGTGATGCCAAGGCCTGTGAACGCCTGCATAACTACCTCAGTGCCGCCAGGTGGACTGAAGGAAGCCTCCTCGATCAGTGTCCACTGGGTCCGGTACCGGGATCTGCACAACAAAAAGACGTGCAGGTGTAGCATCAGTACAACCGGCCCCATGTACTGAGTAAATGCCAAGCCTAACCTCGGCGAAGTAGTGACGAGGCTACAACACGACAAATAATATCACCTATGCAATTTAAATAAAATATAACAGGAAATGACCACAATAAATAAACAGTAAGTACAATAACACGGAAACATGCTAGGGAAAAAGGATAGCAATTATCGAAATGATGGAACGAAGAAACAATCTAAATATCCAAAAATAATAAGGGGAATTAACAATACGAAATAAACAAGTGAAAAGAAACGGCACGACATGTCCCCTCGTGCATATTTTTATCATAACACGGCACGGAATGTCCCCTCGTGCATAACAATATAAAATATGGCACGGAATGTCCCCTCGTGCATAAACAACATAAACATGGCAAAAAATGTCCCCTCGTGCATAAAACATCACCAACATGACACGGAATATCCCCTCGTGCATATATATATATATATATATACATATCATCAATACGGCACGGAATGTCCCCTCATGCATAATAATCATAAACACGGAACAGAATGTCCCCTCGTGCATAAACAACATAAACATGGCACGGAATGTCCCCTCGTGCATAACAACATAAAATATGGCACGGAATGTCCCCTCGTGCATAACAATATAAAAACAACAGTTGGCATGAAAATCAACAAATAAGAAACCTTAAATGCACGGAATAATCAACAAGAATAGTATCGTCCCGACAAGGGGCACAACTATAACCAATCCTACACAAGTGTATAATCCAACATAAAGTTCCTCAACCGATCAACTACTCAACCATACCTATAACTAAGAATTTCCACCAAATGAATAGCTATCAAATTAATATTAAACCCATAAACACAGTAAAAGCCAATAAATATCATATAATTGTAAATATCCCACTCACGGTCATGCTTGACAATAACATATAGGTACTCGTCACCTCACTTATACATTGAATGGAATAAACACGTAGCAATTAGGACTCAATACCTATTCCCTCAAGCTAAGGTTAGGCCAAACACTTACCTCGACTCCGAAGATCAAAATCATGCCTCAAGCACCGCTTTTCCTTTCGAACCCGACTCCAAATCAATTGTATCTAGACATAATTGACTCAATAATATCAATAAATGCTAAACAATTCAATTCCAATGCTTAATTATATATTTCCCAACATTCTTCCCAAAAATCCAAAAATCGACCCTGGGCCCGCTTGGTCCAAACACGAGGTTCGGAAAAAAACCCAATCACCCATTCACCCACGAGCCCGAATATATAATTTGTTTTGAAATCCGACCCCAAAACGAGGTCCAATTCCCAAATAATCAAAAAGCAATAACTCTACCCAAATCCCTAATTTTCTACCTTTAATCCCATGTTTTTAGGCCTAGAATCTTATGGGTATTGATAAAAATGGAAGAAAACAAGTCAGGGATTACTTACCTAAGAGGTTATGGTGAAGAAGTTCTTCAAAAATCGTCCAAGAGGTGTGGAGAAGAAGGAGTTTGTGAAAAATGGTGAAATTCCCGTAATACATTCTGTTTTTGAACTTAAAAATAACTGGGTGGATGTTGGTCTGTGCGATCGCGAAGAAAGGAATGCGATCGCATAGTGGACTGGGTTCTCAACCTAGGCGATCGCGGATGGTGCATTGCAATCGCACAAAACCACTGACCCCCTCCCTTTGCGATCGCGAACAAGCAAATGCGTTCGCACAACACACTACCCCAGCCCCCCCCCCCAGCTTCCTATCCTCCTATGCGATCGCAACTATACCTATGCGATCGCATAGTGCAACAGATTCTCCCCCCCCCCCTACACAACTATACCTATGTGATCGCATAGTGTTAAACACCAGACACCAGAAAATGCACTTTACACCAGATTTTTCTATGTTTATACACCCCGACACCTACCCGAATCTCACCCGAGCCCTCGGGACTCAAAATCAAATATGCACACAACCTCAAAAACATCCTACGGACTTATTCGTGTAATCAAGTCACCAAAATAACATCATAAACATCGAATTAAACCTCAAAATCTATAGAAGTTCTCCAAAACTTCTTAAACTTTAATTTTTTTCCATTTATAACCCGAATCACGTCAAACTAAGTCCGTTCTTACCAAATTTCACAGATAACACGTAATAGACATATTGAACCTTAACTGGGCTCCAGAACCATAATACGGGCCCGGTATCACAGGTTTCACATCAAATCTCATTTTCAAAAACTTTTATATTTTTCAGAAAACAGTTTTCTTCAAAAATTCATTTATCGGACTTGGCACCTCGGAATTCGATTCCTGACATACGCCAAGTCCCATATTTTCCTACAGACCCTCCGGGACCGTCAAATCACAGGTCCGAGTCAGTTTACCAAAGTCAACTTTACTCAAATAATTAATACAAAGTCATCATTTTATCAATTTTCCACTTTACGGCTTCCCGGCTACACGCCCGGGATGTGCACGCACATCGAGGTAAGACAAAATAAAGCTTTCACGGTCTCGGAACACGGATTTAGCTAAAATTACACGGGATGACCTTTTGGGTCATCACAAATCTCCACCTCTAAAATAAACTTTCGTCCTCGAACGGACATAGAATGGTACCTGAATCGGGGAAAAGATAGGGATATCGGCTTCGCATATCTGACTCGGAGTCCCAGATAGCTGCCTCGACAGGCTGACCTCTCCACTGAACACGAATCGAAGGATAACTCTTCGATCTCAACTGACGAACTTGACGAGCTAATATGGCTACCATCTCTTCCTCATAAGTCAAATCCTTGTCCAACTGGACACTGCTGAAGTCAAGCACATGAGATGGATCGGCAATGTACCTCCGAAGCATAGATACGTAAAACACAGGATGCACGGCTGATAAACTAGGTGGCAAAGCAAGTCTGTAGGCCACCCCTCCTACTTTATCCAGAATCTCAAATGGACCAATGTACCTAGGGCTCAACTTGCCCTTCTTCC
>ML361836.1:0-82811 GCA_005239505.1 Nicotiana paniculata | reverse complement strand
GAAGAACGTTGTTGAGCGTTAACACCTTATCGGAAGTCATCTTTAGGAAAATCTTCCCATAACTTTCAATCTTGGCTGTTGAATTATTTCCCATGGAAATATCTTCTTCGGGACCAGCAATAGAGTAAGTAGCAAATGCTTATTTGACAGCATAAACATGTCGAGTGGCTCCGGAGTCAATCCACCACTCCTTCGGATTCCCAACTAAGTTTGCATTCCGAAAACATTGCACAAAAATCATCAATGTCATCATTCTTCTCTACTATGTTGGCCTATCCCTTCTTCTTATCCTTTCTCGGGAAGCGACAATCAGGGGCTTTGTGACCAACTCTTCCACAATTGTGGCAGTTTCCCTTGAATTTCTTTTTGTTCTGCTCCTTAGTCTGTCCAGAAGATCTCTTCCTCTTCTTACTTTTTGGAGAAGTTTCTTCAACGATATTAGCTCCCATGATCGTTGAATTTCCACGAGACTTCTTCTCGGCTGTTTTGTTGTCTTCCTCAATCTTGAGGCGAATTACAAGATCTTCCAACTTCATTTCTTTGCGCTTGTGCTTGAGATAGTTCTTGAAATCTCTCCACGAAGGAGGCAACTTTTCAATCATTGCAGCCACTTGAAATGCTTCATTCACGACCATACCTTCAGCAATAAGGTCATGAAAAATAAGTTGAAGTTCCTGAACTTGGGTTCCCACAGTTTTGTTGTCTATCATTTTATAGTCTAGAAACTTGGCAACCACGAACTTCTTCAAGCATGCATCTTCTGTCTTGTACTTCTTCTCAAGTGCGTCCCATAATTCTTTCGAAGTATTTATCGCATTGTACACATTGTACAAGTCATCCTCTAAAGCACTTAAAATATAGTCTTTGCAAAGAAAATCTGTCTGCTTCCATGCCTTAATAATCATGAACTTTTCATTGTCCGGCATGTCCGCAGCAGATACTGGAGGCTCTTCACTAGTGAATTTCTGCATACCAAGTGTGGTAATCCAGAAGAACACACTTTGCTACCATCCTTTGAAGTTTGCTCCAGAAAATTTCCCCGGTTTTTTTGCCGGTGGAACAGCCGTCCGGCTCGACGAGGCTATCGTCGTTGCCGTAACAGTAGCAGAAAAATTTCCGTTGTCAATTGCCACTTCTCACTGTCAACAACAGAAGAGTTCAATCAATGGAAAAAATCAGAACAGTAAACAATACTGTATTCAATAATAAACATTATGTATAATAATAAAATCGAAGTTTTTATATAATGTTTCACAGAAAACGATGAAGTTTTTATGTTCTTCAAATCGTTTTCTGAATTTCAAAACTCTGATGAAGTTTTTATATCTTCAAATTAGAATAATAAAAGTGAAAAGGAGTAGAAAACACATAGGTTTTAATCTCCACAACCAGGATACAGAAAATAAAAAATATAATTTCCTTAAGGTTGTTATCAAATTGTATTGTTGTAAAATAAAATAATAATTATTTCTGAAAAAAATATAGAAACAGTAAGAAACCTCATTAGCGCGAGCTGTAGCGCGGTATTAGCACGGCCGCGCTAGTGGAATATACCAGGGACAGTGAGAAATCTGACCGCGTTAATCCCGCGCTAGAACTCGCGCTAGTCAGGTTTTTCACTGTCCCTGGTATATTCCACTAGCGCGCCGCGCTAATCCCGCGCTAGTGAGGTTTCTTACTGTTTCTGTATTTTTCAGAAATTATTATTATTTTATTTTACAGCAATACAGTTTGATAACAGTAGTAAACCATTTAATATTTGAAATATGACTTTCAAATATTATTCCTTCCATTACACTTGCAGATTAAATCTATGAAAATAATCTTTCTACTTGTTAAATTTATCACATGATATTTTTTTTCATATTTGTTTGGATCTTTACCAACATCTTCTTTCTTGAATAAACTTGTGCAAGAGTAAGATTACCACAAATAAATATTCTTTGATTAATAATTATGTTGGTTTTTTATCATCAATACATGAAGCCTTGAAACTAACTAAAATATTATTTAATACTAATATTTACGTGATCGTTTAAGTTGTGTACTCAATGGGTACACGTACCATAATTTGTTACTTTTGTATATGTATATTGGTTAATGTGACACTCACGTGCAATATACGTACACTAAAACTAATGATCCAAATAGTTGAACGTCATAAATTGATCACTCTTAACATATGATATTTTATCTTATAAATATTTTTGGTTTGACCAAGAGCTAGACTATTTTATTCCAAAAATATTTCTTAATTCCTATACTACACTTCACAAAATAATATTCCTAACTCTTTTCCATTTTATTTTCGTCGTTTGTCTGTTCTTCATGTAAAAATACTTTTATATATATATTTTAAAAATAATTTTAAAGGCATTTTAGTCATGTTAATTAAAAAGTGCTTATGAAATATTTTTACCAAACACTTATTACACCTACCGTTCCCTTTTAAATGATCTTTTAGCTTTTTTAACTTGTTCCAAAATAATTAACTTTTTCAAAAATTAAGGTATTAATGACTATTTTCCAAAGTTACCCTTGTATATTAATTAAATGGTTGAGCAAATTTTAAGAAGTCTTGCAAAAACATTTAAGGAGAAATAAAGGAACTTTCAGTAAAATACCCACTTAATTAATGTTTCAAACAACCGTTTTTATGTGTGCATAAGGTGTAAAAATAAAATAAAAGGGAATAGAGGGATTACTAATTTTAATGTTCTTATCCAAATACGTGATAACTTAATTAGTTAGAAAATTAACTACGACACTTGAAAGTATTTTTCAACGCTTAAAACTGATTCCTAATCTTTCTTATTTAATCTTGTATATATGTTGATGAATCAAAGACATAAAGAGAAATTAGTCCGATGATATTTAATTCATTTTCCTAAGACTAGTAGAGTAATTTGCTTAATTATCCTTGAACAAAAGTTCATTATGCCCCAAAAAAAAAATGTTAGGGGGACAAAGTAATTAGATAACAGATGCTCCAAACTTTACTCTTTTATTTGTATATACTCGGCAGAGTTTATCAAAATAATTCCCAGAACATTATACTCATAAACTTGCTAATATAATTGCATTTTATTTTGGAGGTTGACAAACTATAAAGCAAGAGCATAGGCTGCCACTCCCTTGTGAACTACAACTGCACTTTTGGGGCATTTCACTTGCTGGATATTTTTTTATGGCTTATAAAGCGCAACTGAAATTGCCACACTTATCGTCCACTTGGAAGCTCGTTGGACATAATTTTGGTTGTTGCCCTAAAATATAAGACCAAACCAAAAAAAAGAATAAATTAGCTTATATATCATGACAATAATAAAAAAAAAAATTAAAAAAAAGACAACCCGGTTTATAAAGCATCTCGCGTTCACGCAGGGTACAAGGGATATACGGTATACCTTTACTCTGATGCCAGCATCAGTGACCGATTGCACGGCTTGAACCCGTGCCTTGGAATTAAAATTTGTGCAGAATCAAATGAAAATGATTAATACTAAGAAGTAAAGAAATTCATACCATGAGAAGGAGTTGATAAGCTCAATAGAAGAGCAATTGAGAGTAGGGACAAAATACTGAAATTCTTCATTATTTTTTGGATAGATTCACCACTTTCTGTATGATTGTTGTTGAAGGTTGTTATGAACTACTTTGTACTCTATCAACTGATCTTTTATAGTGCCAAAAGAAGAATATATGGTTATTGTTATAGATAAAAAAAAATAATGCATAAGGTAACAAATTTATCAGTTGGTTATTGGACTATATTTTGGTTATAAAAGTTTTGGAAATTGAGATAATTGATAGAGGATCTACAAAATATTTCTACTATGGTAAGCTAAATATCATATTTCTTTATAAGTTAGTAACTATTTGTAGATTCCTATCACTTATCTCAATCTCCAAAACTTTTGTAACAAAATTTCTTGCAGAACCCAACTGACAAAATATTTGTTACCTTATACATTATTCTTTTTATCCATAAAATAATCTTATATTCTATTTTGGCATAATAAATTGTTACCTTATACATTATTCTTTTTGTCTATAACCATATATTTTATATTATGCTTTTGGCTTTATAAAAGATCAGTTGATTGAGCACTAAGCAGTTCATAATAACTTTAATTAAGTTCAAGCTCAGAAGTGGGGATTTCACGATACAGACTACCCAATTCTGTATTAGGTCGAGACTACGCCTAACGTTGTTGTTAGGCAAGCTCAAAAGCGAAGATGATATTTATGTATCCCCTTTTAACTACACTGAATTCATGCAACTGTGACAAGTGTTTTAAACAAAATATCGACGCAATAAGTACATAGTCTGTGGTGATCAAAATGACAATTACAGCAATACATAAATGCTACAAATCCCTTAAATTCGGTGTCACAAGTACATGAGCAATCTAAGGAATATACAAAACTACTAAAACTACTATCCGAAAGTAATAGACAAGAATAATAAATAAGATGGAAGGAGACTCCGGTGCTCCGGAATATAACAAGGCAAGCAGCTCACCCCTAACTTTCCATAATGACCAGCTATGTGCCATGTGACCACTTGTGGAACCTATCTCAATACCTGCATATCAGTGCAGAAGTGTAACGTGAATCCAAAGAACAATGTGTACCCAATAAACATCTATTCTAACCTCGAAAAAGTAGTGACGAGCGGTCGACTTAGAGGTCAATAATAATAATGAAAGTGTATAATGTAGACATGGTGAACATACAGCAATAACGATGAGACAAATAAAAACAAGTACAATATATACGATAGGAATCCGTAACACATCACCAATATCCATTACTGGCCGTGAAGAACCTAACTCAATTATATCCAAACTGGAACCCGTTTCGATCTTTAGCACGAAGTTGCCGAGGCGAACGACTTGATCCCATAAGAATAGTAGTACTCAGTACTGCCGAGGCGAATGGGTCGATCCCATAAGAGTAGTATTACCATCATACTGTCGAGGCGAATGGCCCAATCTCATATGAGTGTTTTTACCATACTGCCGAGACGAATGGCTCGATCCTATAAGAGTGGTATTACTATACTGCCGAGGCGAATGATCCGACCCCATTAGAATAGATAAGTTTACCTCGCTCGAGTAAGTTATTGCGACACGAGAGGACATGAATTTTTCATAGTTATTAAGTACTCCTCCATTTTCCAAAATAAGAAGGCTAAGTCGATAATTGCAACTATAAAAACCCTAGTCTCAACTCTATTCAAGACAATTAATATGCATGATAAACACAATAGTACAATTAAAGGCATGATGTGGATCTAAGTCTACCCGGACACCTCATGGAATATAGCTATGCACGGACTCTCGTCACCTAGTGCTTATGTAGCTCCCCACACAAGTAATACACAACACGGTACACCTAAGGGGATGAGTTTCCTTTTACAAGATTAGGCAAGATACTTACCTCGTTTCGAAGCTCACTTGCGGTCCACTAATCCGCTCTAAAAGCCCCAAATCGATGCCGAACAATCCGAAACTAGTCAAATATTACATAATTTAATCAATATATATTCAAAAGTTCATAATTTAGTTATTAGAGTAATTACCCAACACAAATTGAAAGATTGTAAAAATTCTCCCCAAACCCACGTGCTTGGATTCCGGAAATTTTTGTAAATAAATGTTATTCATAACCTCACGAGCCCATACATGCATTTTGTTTAAAAGTCCAAGTTCAACTCAACTCTCAACACTCAAATTCTCATTTCTCAAAACAAGGCTAAGGTTTCTTAAGATTTCATTTTGATTCTCCTAATTATGATGTTGAACCCCATGTATAATCATGTAAAATAGTTGAAAATTGAACAAAATCCCTTACCCAAAGATTGTAGATGAAAATCCCTTTTCAATATCGCCCCCCTCCGAGCCTAGGGTTCTAAAAATGAGAGAATGTCTCCAAAATCCCATCTCTCATCCTTTTTACCAGGTGCAGATATCGCATTCAACACAGGGTTCGCATTTGCGAACCCTCGCAATTGCCGACAACTGTTCGCAATTGCGAACAAAGGCAAAATCTACAAACTTCGCAATTGCGAACCAAGGCAAAAATCCACAGCCTTCACAACTGCGGACAAATGTTCGCAATTGCGAACCAACAAACTTTGCAATTGCGAACAAATGTTCGCAACCAAGGCAAAAATCTACAATCTTCGCAATTGCAAACAAATGTTCCCAATTGCGATACCTGAGCACCTGCAACACCAGCAATCTTTCCCTATACAGAAATAAGCATAACTCTCTCATACGATATCGGAATTCAATGATTCTCGTTGCTATGACTCGTAATATAAGGATCTAATGGTTCAATCATATAAAAAATAAAAGGTGGCTTGCTCAATATAGTATCCTTTATACCCAAGAAAATGACGCTGAAACATAGAATAAGAGCGCGACACAACCCAGACACATCTGAAACGCCCCAAGACCCTGTCCAACCACACAAACAAGTCTAGAAACTTCACATGAACTCGCTCGCGTGATCAAAACACTAAATTAACCTCTAGAATCACGAAACGGATCCCAAAATGCAAAAAATCAATCATAAAACTCAAGAACTTCTATAAACACAATTGCGCATCTGAATCCTATCAAATCAAATGACGCCAAATTTTGCGTACAAGTCATAAATGGCATAATAGACCTATTCCAACTTTCAAAATCTAAATCCGACCCCCGGTATCAATAAAGTCAACTCCCGGTCAATCTTCTCAACCTTCCAAACCTTTAACTTTCTAACTTTCGCCAAGTCTAGCCGAATTGACCTACGGACCTCCGAATCAATATCTGAACATGCTCCCAAGTCCAAAATCATTATACGAACTTATTGGAACCTTGAAATCCCGGTTTTGAGGTCGTTTACTCAAAATGTTGACTTAAGTAAACTTGGCCACCTTAGACCACTATTAAAGAACTAAGTGTTCCGATTTCAACCCGAACGCTTCCAAACCTAAATCAACCATCACTGCAAGTCATAAAACAGTAAAAGCACATACGGGTGTATCTTAATTAGGGGAAAGGAGATCCAAAAAGAAAAACGATCGGCCGAGTAGTTACATTCTCCACCTGTTAAAAAAATATTTGTCCTCGAACGGGTCTAGAATCATACCTGAAGTGCTGAATGAGTGTGGATATCTGCTCCTCATGTCCTCCGAAGTCAATTCCTTGAGTGGTTGACCCCTCCACTGGACCTTCATCGCAAAAATCTTCTTGGACCTCAACTGGTGAACATGCTTGTCAATAATGGCAACTGACTCCACTTTATAACACAAATGAATTCCCGATAGACTGGGAGGAAAAGAAAGCTCATAAGCAACTAATCACGCCTAATTATGCCTTATAAAAAGGACTAAGCGGTTGCTGCAAATATAATCCGGTCTAAGAGTCTGGAGTCGAATCCCACAGAGAACTAAGGTTTTGCCATAATTGTTCAATATTGCTAATAAGACAAGATCGAATAAATTTCTAAGTTATTAAGATTAATGTTCTTATATCTAACTAATTAACTAAGAAACTAAAGCAGTAAATTAACAACTAAATATACTAAGGGTTGGAGATTAAATTTAGGAGGTCTAGAGTTATGATTTCCCCAAATGTTGGAATCTGTCACGACCCAAATTCCCTTCTAGGTCGCAAAACCTAGAAAGTATCCAGTCTTTAAGTATAATTAAGTACAGAAGCATAGCATGAGTACATAAACATTATGTACCTAGTAAGTATCCAGTCTAATCTCAAAGAAGTAGTGACGAGGGGTCGACTTGACACTTACTAGGGCCATAAACTTCATTTAAATGTAAGACTAAGCATGAATATCAAGGATAAATGGCAAATAATGACAAGAAATGACAAGTCTTTCCACCGTGGAATTCATGTTTAAATTCCTATCATTCCGGTTAACAATTTACATCCCAGGGCATTTACACAATCTAAAATCATGGGAAAGTGCCAAGCAGATAGCATGCGCATATAATGTCGAGGACGTACGTCCCGATCCAACAAATAATAAATGTCTGCTGCCGAAGGGTCGAACGGCGCGAACCATAGATGCATCTATTACCCCGCTCGTTAATCATACATGCGACGCGGTCAAATATAAATAAAGGAGTTACCTTACTCAACAATAATACATGCGACGCAGGTATTCATAGATACACACATTCGAACAACCAATTCAAGACTTCATTAGGGGAAAATTATTCATGAAATGACAACTTCTCTTTTAACAGTCAAAAAAGTGATGCTTAGTAATTCAGAAATATATTCACCAAGTTCGACACGATTTAAGCCTTTCAATTTTATCAATAACATTTACAAGCACGACAAGTAAGCATGCTTTTGGATCCTGGACTACCCGGTGCATTTTAGTAGCTACGCACGGACTCTCGTCACTTCGTGCATACATAGCCCCCACAAGTAGTAGCACACAATTAATTATTTCACCTATGGAGACATTTTCCTCTTACAAGGTTAGAAAGAAAACTTGCCTCGTTTCGAGCCTACTTCCAACTCAAGAATTCCCTCAAATCCTCAAATCGGAGCCGCACAATCCGAAACTGTTCAAATAGCGTAAAAACCAATCATTATAGGCTTACAAGTTCATATTCTAGCTATTAAAGTGATCATCCAACTCCAAAGGCAAGGTTCCTAAAATTCACCCCCGGGTCCACGTGCTCGGATTCTGAAAATTCTAAAGGAAAGTTGTTACCCATAACCTTAGGATCAATAATATATGATTTTTACTAGATTCCATAACAAAGGTTAAATCCTATTTTTATCAAAACCCTAGGTTTTACTCTAAATCCATAATTTTCACTAATTTCCATGGTTTAATCTACCCATAATCTATGTATTAAACTAACATTATGTAGACATAACTTACCTCAAAATGCTTGGCCGAAATCCCCAATTTGGAAGCTTCGAAATTGCCTCAGAAATGAATGAAATGTGTCAAAAATGACATATTTTCCCGTATTAAATGAAGGCACTGCCTTCAGCAATTTCCGCACCTGCGCTCAGGGGACCGCATCTGCGATCTCGCTTCTACGAGGGATAGTCTTCTTTGGCAAGGGATAGTCCGCTTCTACGGAACTGGCCGGGCTAGCTGGGGCCGCATCTGTGGTCTGGGGACTGCTTCTGCGGTTCCGCTTTTGCGGTTCCGCTTCTGCGGAAGAGGAGCCGCATCTGCAGAACTTGGGATCCTCCCCTTGGGCCGCATCTGTGATTGATGAGACACTTATGTTGTCTCGCACCTGCGGCTGGCCAACCGCAGGTGCGGTTTTGACAAAAGCCTGAAGCATCAGCTCCTTCACACGTTCTCAACTAAGCTCGAGCCTCGTCCGAATGATGCTCGAGGCCCCCGGGGCCCCGCCCTAATATACCGAAAAGTTTGGAAATAAGAAACGGAACACCGGAAACAACATTAAAACTAAGAATCACACCCTAAAACCAACTGATTCAAACTTTTGAACTTTAAGTTCTTCAATTTACTTCCAATGCAGCAAAACGTACTTATACTACTTGGAATGATACCAAATTTTGCGTGCAAGTCATAAATGACATTACGAAACTATTCCCGGTCTCGAAATCTTGTTGGACCTCGATAACATCAAAACACGTTCTCTACCTCAATTATAGAACTTCAAATATCTAATTTCGTTATTTGACGCCGAAATTCTCCCGGGTCATCCAAAACCCGTTCCGGACATACACCCAAGTCCGAAATCATCATACGAACCTATTGGAACCTTCAAATCCTGATTACGAGGTCGTTTACTCAAAATGTTGACAGAAGCCAAACTTGGCCTTTTAGTCCAACCTTAAGAAACCAAGTGTTCCAATTCCAATCCAAACTCTTCCAAATCCCGAACCAACCATTCCCGTAGGCCATAAATCAATAAAAGCAAATATGGGAAGTCTTATTTAGGGGTGCGGGGTTCTAGGAAGCAAAACGGCTGATCGGGTCGTCACAGAATCTTTCCTGTTATGTTCCCTACAATATCGCCTATGTATTCTCTACTGATCGTGAGCACTTTAGGTGCCGTAATTTCCTCTTACAAGGTTAGAAAGGAAACTTACCTCGTTTCGAGCCTACTTCCAACTCAAGAATGCCCTCAAATCCTCAAACCGGAGCCGCACAATCCAAAACTGTTCAAATAGCGTAAAAATCGATCATTATAGGCTTACAAGTTCATATTCTAGCTATTAAAGTGATCATCCAACCCCAAAGGCAAGGTTCTTAAAATTCACCCCCGGGTCCACGTGCTCGGATTCTGAAGATTCTAAAGGAAAGTTGTTACCCATAACCTTAGGATCAATAATATATGATTTTTACTAGATTCCATAACAAATTTCCTGGTTAAATCCTATTTTTATCAAAACCCTAGGTTTTACTATAAACCCATAATTTTCACCAATTTCCATGGTTTAATCTACCCATAATCTATGTATTAAACTAACATTATGTAGACATAACTTACCTCAAAATGCTTGGCCGAAATCCCCTATTTGGAAGCTCCGAAATCGCCTAAGAAATGAATGAAATGTGTCAAAAATGACATATTTTCCCGTATTAAATGAAGGCACTGCCTTCAGCAATTTCCACACCTGCGCTCAGGGGACCGCATCTGCGGTCTCGCTTCTACGAGGGATAGTCCGCTTCTACGGAATTGGTCGGGCTAGCTAGGGCCGCATCCGTGGTCTGGGGACCGCTTCTGCGGAAGAGGAGTCGTATCTGTAGAACTTGCGCTCCTCCCCTTGGGCCGCATCTGTGATTGATGAGACACTTATGTTGTCTCGCACCTGCGGCTAGCCAACCGCAAGTGCGGTTTTGATAGAAGCCTGGAGCATCAGCTCGTTCACACGTTCTCAACTAAGCTCGAGCCTCATCCGAATGATGCTCGGGGCCCCGCCCTAATATACCGAAAAGTTTGGAAAGAAGAAACGGAACACCAGAAACAACATTAAAACTAAGAATCACACCCTAAAACCAACTGATTCAAACTTATGAACTTCAAGTTCTTCAATTTACTTCCAACGCGGAAAAACGTACTTATACTACTTGGAATGATACCAAATTTTGCGTGCAAGTCAAAAATGACATTACGAAACTATTCCCGATCCCGAAATCTTGTTGGACCTCGATAACATCAAAACACGTTCCCAACCTCAATTATAGAACTTCAAATATCTAATTTCGTTATTTGACACCGAAATTCTCCCGGGTCATCCAAAACACGTTCCAGACATACGCCCAAGTCCGAAATCATCATACGAACCTATTGGAACCTTCAAATCCCGATTACGAGGTCGTTTACTCAAAATATTGACAGAAGTCAAACTTGGCCTTTTAGGCCAACCTTAAGAAACCAAGTGTTCCAATTCCAATCCAAACTCTTCCAAATCCCGAACCAACCATCCCCGCAGGTCATAAATCAATAAAAGCAAATATGGGAATTCTTATTTAGGGGTGCGGGGTTCTAGGAAGCAAAACGACGGGTCGGGTCGTCACAAAATCCTTCCTGTTATTTTCCCTACAATATCGCCTATGTATTCTCTACTGATCGTGAGCACTTTAGGTGCCGTAATTCTCTCTCGAGCAACTACAACAATTTACGAGACATATTCTCTCGAAGTACACTAGTTGGCTTTATCTAACCGCTCATTATGACCACGTCAAGGCTTTGTTATTTCTAAACCTACCTTTAAACCCTATGTAATGATTTCTCACATATTTTAGGAGTGACATTGTTAAACAACCACCTAATTATGTATCATTTCTCAAGGGACACATAATAAATAGGCACAGTCAATTGATGGCCATTCAATCAATAACAATAAACACATAGTTGAACAAATAGACCAATTCAAAGGTTAAATTATATTATAACATAACAAGAATTCATCCTCCAAGAGGTTCTATCAAAACTCTAGATAAAAAATTAGTTATAGTATACAAAACTACAATACTAGAATTCATAACCAATAACGGAAATAGGAAGAAGGAAGTGACAAACTCGTAGAAGAATTCCCCACCATGCTCCTAGTGTGTTCTTGCCTCCTTAGGTCTAAAGTGTGTCAAAAGTCTCAAAAATAACATTTTTCTATGTATATATACTAAGTAGGGTGGGGACCAAACACATACAACTTCGCCTATGCAAAAAAATACACTTTTCCCGGACAGGACGTGCGCAGCCGCGCATCTACCGCGCACTTTAGCCAGTATTCTGCCCCATTTGCATGGTCAGTGCGTGGCCGTGCAATTTTCACCCTGTTCTCTTTGGAATTTGGGAAAACGTAAAACATGAAAGTTGTAGCCTTTGAATTAGATTTCCAACCATATATTGTGGAGCCCAGATGGAGTTCTGAGCGAAAAGTTATGTGCATTTTACTACACAGTGCGCAATATGCCTACTCGATTCTTTGTTCATTTTTAACTATCATCCGTTGATCCCCGAAAATGATCCCGACTTAATAACTTGGGATTTTACTCAGACTTCAAAACTCCCAATCACTTGAATTCATTCCATAACATCTTCATATCTCGGAATCACTCCTACAGGGCATAAAATACACAATTGGTGTAAAACACTAGCGATTAAAGCTCAAACTCAATTAAACTGCAGTAAATTAGAGTTTAATAAGCGACTAAAATACGTAATTATACCCTATCATAATTACCCCACACTTAAACCATTGCTCATCCTCGAGTATTCAAACTACACTTTATATAGACACGACCTTTTTAAACAATTCTCCTAACTCATCACACCAAGAATACTTAAAATAGACTAAGCACAAAAGCGTAATATCTTCACCTCAATATTTGACTTACAAGTACCACGCATTATTCACAACTCACCCACTTAGTCTAACATAGAGGTCACTGACATTACATTTCCTCCGTAAATCAAGTGCCCTCACACAATAAAAGAGAGTAGTTCCACCAAATAAAAATTAAGAACACTTAGGAACTCAAGACAGAAAGAATTCACTCACTCTCAGAAATAACATTCATATTCCACAAAAGATGAACCGAGTTCATTCAGTCTAGAATCAAGTACCACTTTATTTGGTTGTAATGTAGGCTGCGGGACGGGTATGATACATTTAGATATAAGAGTGACTATACCTCCCTAAGCGCTTTAGTATGTATACTTTAACATTCAAATCCCATACTTATGTCAAACCAAACTCCACCTTCACATCAATGTATATTACCCTATACTTCTTTAAGCACAATTACATCAAGAGTCACCACTTATCAAGCAATATTTTTTTTCACAGCAATACAACTATATTTTCCTTTTCTTTCTTTTTTTAATTCAAGTGGCTCTTGCTTTTTCAAAATAGTGCACATTTCTCCTTATTTCATTAGTTCCACTCAAAAGCCAAACCAACCACCCCATACTTTAAATTTTACACAGTTCATAACAATTCAAGTTCTCATGAGAGGTTAGAAGGTTCAAATAGATGGTTAATTTAAACAAATGGGTAAGGTTTTGTGGTTGCCAAAGAAACAGGATTACAGGCTCAAAGGGGTGAACTGTACATAACAATTAGGCGGGTAAAATATATATATGGCTCAAGAAAGAAACGCCTATATCACTTCCAAGACTGAACAAAATTACTACTTCGCTTTGCAAACACACAGGGCAAATTCTAGACATCAAATACAATGCACAAAATAACACAGAAACCTCACACACACGCGGCACATAACTCACTCAGGATTGGTTTAATCAAGACACTCTAGTCAAAGAAGTTAAGCAAAGTTAAGCTTATATAATTTAAGGTACTTATACAAGAGTCACAAAATAAGACTAAGCGTCACAACCAAAGTACTCAGTATTCTCAAGGCATAACAAAGTCAAGAGATATTGCTTCAATTCAATTCATCTCACATTGGTTCCTATTCCTAAAAAAAATAAAACTAACTACATCTAGTTTAAACAAAATCCTTGGAAAAGAACCACGGCACAAAGAAAAATCAAGGGGGAATTGCTACACTACCTAACAAAAGAAAATCTTTTCTTTTTCCTTTCGACTTAAATCCCTCAAGAAAATTGTCTAATAGATCTATCGTCAAGTAAAGTCCAATCTTCTCTATTTTTGAAAAAAAAAATTATTCAATTAAACTAACATAACTAAAATAGCTTGGAAAGTCACCTAAACAATATCCTCACCCCACACTCAAAATTGTGCATTGTACCTAATGTGCACCCATAAATACAAGAGGGTAAAAGAAACTCCATGGTATGTCAAAGACCGAAGCACTAGCTGCTCACAAGTTACTCAGACTTCCCCCAGGCCTGATCCTTCGTGTGGGTGCCTAGCACTTAGTTCCAACCATGTGGTTTGTTGTTGAATTCTTCCAATGACTTTGCTTTCTATGCTCCTAAAAAAAATCAAAAATCGATACTACAAGAACAATACAGTAATAAAATAATAATAAATAAATAAATAAAGTAAAGCTGGGTTGCCTCCCAACAAGCGCTTGACTTAACGTCGCGAAAAAATATGAACTACTTTTTGCCTCCACCTCGAGCTTATGAATTGGACCCCAAGTTTTGATTCAAGCTTATGATTATGCTCCTGGGGTGGTGGAACGAATCTAAACTGGCCCAAGGAAACTATGTAATATTCTGCACTTCTTGGCCTTTAGATGAGGTGTGTAATAAATACTTTCTGGCAAGAAGAATTCCAGAATGTAGGCACCTTGTTCCTCATTCCTTGACTCCTCAAGTGGCTCGGATGACTCTATTTCTATATCATCATCCAAACATAATGTGAAAAAGTGCTTGGAGTGTGGACCAATGCGCTCAACTACATGAACATTTGGACTGTCTACTTCCTCAACACCTATGACACTAGAGTCAGCTAAATATGTATCATCAATGTCCTTGGTTGACTCTAGTATCTACAACATCTACATCCTCAAAATCTAATTCGATTGATTGTTGGAGTTCTATTATGACCTCCTCTATTAGCACCTCTATTTCTGCATCTAATACATGCTCATTTTGGCTACTATCTACAAAATTTCCTTGTTGAGCACTAAAAGCTTCAGCCACTTGACTCACTTGAGCCTCCAAGTTGCGAATAGTTTCCTCTTGGCTTTCTATCTGCGGTTTTTTCTCATTATTTTTTTCCAGGAGGCACTTTAACATATCTTTGATCTCCTTCAGGTCAGTTTCCCTGGGTTCTTTGTTCCTATTGACTTCACCAAAAAAAGTAGAACCATCATAGCAAGAGATTAGGGGAGGATAAGAAATATATGCACAACCATGAAAGTGACCATCTTGAACCCCACATATATCACACATATTCCACACATAAGATTGAGTTGGTGCACATAACTCGCTCTCGGGAATATTTTGATAATTTTGCAATGAGCGGTTTCCTCTACAATATGCATAAGGAGGATCAAAAGTAAAATATCAACATCAAAACTCTCATAATACCAAGTTGCCATGTCTCACAAATCGAAAATAAAAATTTTAAAAATAATCAGATACAAGAAAACAAAAATAAAAGTTCAAACTTGCACCCTAGAAATAGGTACACCTACAGCTACACCGTTAATTCCCCGGGAACGACGCAAAAATTTGATCACGCCCAACTATGCCTTATAAAAAGCACTAAGCGGTCGCATCAAATATAATCCGGTCTAAGAGTCTGGAGTCGAATCCCACAAAGAACTAAGGTTTCTCCATAATTGTTCAATATCGCTAAGAAGACAAGCTCGAATAAATTTCTAAGTTATAAAGATTAAGATTCTTATATCTCACTAATTAACTAAGAAACTAAAACAGTAAATAATAACTAAAGATACTAAGTATTGTAGATTAAATTTAGGAGGTCTAGAGTTATGATTTTCCCAAATATTGGAATCCTTCCCGCTACGTTTCCTACAATTTCGCCTATGTATTCTCTACTAATCATGAGCACTTTAGGTGCCGTAATTCTCTCTCGAGAAACTACAACAATTTACTAGACATATTCTCTCGAACTACGTTAATTGACTTTATCTAACCGCTCATTATGACCACGTCAAGGCTTTGTTATTTCTAAACCTACCTTCAAAACCTTTGTATTTATTTCACACATACGTTAGGAGTGATGTTGTTCAACAACCACCTAAATATGCATCATTTCTCAAGCAACACATAATAAATAGGCACAATCAATCGATGGCCATTCAATCAACAACAATAAACACGTTGTTGAACAAATAGACAAATTCAAAGGTTAAATCATATTAAAACATAACAAGAATTCATCCACCAAGAAATCTATCAAAAATCTATATAAAAAATTAGCTATTCAAAATAGTATGAAAAACTACAATACTAGAATTCATAACCAATAATAGAAATAGGATGAAGGAAGTGAAAAACTTGTAGAAGAATTTCCTGTCTTGCTCCTAGGGTGTTCTTGGCTCGTTAGGTCTAAAGTGTGTCAAAAGTCTCAAAAATAATGTTTTTCTATGTATATATACCAAGTAGGGTGGAGCCCAAACCCATAAACCTTCTCTTATGCGAAAAAGGACACTTTTCCCGGAGAGGACGTGTGCGGACGCGCATCGATCGCGCATTTTAGCTAGTATTCTGCCCCATTTGCTCGGTCAGCGCGCGGACGCGCACTTGCCGCGTACTTTTCACCCTGTTCTGTTTGGAATTTGGGAAAACGTAAAGCGTGAAAGTTGTAGCCTTTGAATTATATTTCCAACCATATATTGTGGAGCCCAAATGGAGTTCTGAGCGAAAAGTTATGTGCATTTTACTTGACAGTGCGCAATATGCCTACTCGATTCTTAGTTCGTCTTAACTATCATCCGTCGATCCCCGAACACAATCCCGAATTAATTACTTGATATTTTACTCATACGTCAAAGCTCCCAATCACTTGAATTCATTCCATAACATCTGCATAGCTCGGAATCACTCCTACAGGGCATAAAACACACAATTAGTGTAAAACACTAGCGATTAAAGCTCAAAATCAATTAAAGTGCAGTAAATTAGAGTGTAATAAGCGACTAAAATACGTAATTATATCCTATGATCAATACCTCACACTTAACCATTGCTCGTCCTCGAGTATTCAAACTACACTTTATATAGACACTGCCTTTTTAAACAATTCTCCTAACTCATCACACCAAGAATACTTACAACACTAAACACAAAAGCGTAATATCTTAACCTCAATATTTGACTTACAAGTACCACGCATTATTCACAACTCACCCACTTAGTCTAACATAGAGGTCACTGACATTACATTTTCTCCATGAATCAAGTTCCCTCACACAACAAATTAGAATAGTTCCACACAATAAATATTATGAACACTTAGGAACTCAAGATAGAAAGAATTCACTCACTCTCATAAATAATATTCATATGCCACAAAAGATGAACCGAGTTCATTCAGTCTAGGATCAAGTAGCACTTTATTTGGTTGTAATATAGGTTGCGGGACGGGTATGATACATTTAGATATAAGAGTGACTACACCTCCCTAAGCACTTTAATACGTATACTTTAACATTCAAAACCCATACTCATGTCAAACCAAACTCCACCTTCACATCAATGTATATTACCCCATACATCTTTAAGCACAATTACATCAAGAGTCACCACTTATCAAGGAATTTTTTTTTTCACAGCAATACAACTATTTTTTCCTTTTCTTTCTTTCTTAAATTCAAGTGGCTCTTACTTTTTAAAAATAGTGCAAATTTCTCCTCATTTCATTAGTGACACTCAAAAGCCAAACCAACCACCTCACACTTTAACTTTTACATAGTTCATAACAATTCAAGTGCTCATGAGAGGTTAGAAGGTTCAAATATATGGTTAATTCAAACAAATGGGTAAGGCTTGTAATATGGTTGCCAAAGAAACATGATTATAGGCTCAAAGAGGTTAACTACGATACATCACAATTAGGCGGGTAAAATATATATATGACTCAACAAAGAAACGCCTATATCACTTCCAAGACTGAACAAAACTACTATTTCGCTTTGCAAACACATGGGGCAAGTTCTATACATAAAATACAATGCACAAAATAACACACAAACCTCACACACACGTGGCACATAACTCACTCAGGATTGATTTCATCAAGACACTCTAGTCAAAGCAGTTAAGCAAAGTTAAGCTTATACAGTTTAAGGTACTTATACAAGAGTAAAAAATGAGTCTAAGCGTCACAACCAAAGTAATAACTATTCTCAAGGCATAATAAATTCAAGAAATATTTCTTCAATTCAATTCATAGCTCGGAATCACTCCTACAAGTTATAAAACACACAATTAGTGAAAAATCTAGCGGTTAAAGCTCAAACTCAATTAAAGTGCAGTAAATTAGAGTGTAATAAGCGACTAAAATACGTAATTATAGCCTATCATCAGCAACCTCCCCAACTCGTCGCAACACCTCAAATGGGCCAGTAAACCATGGTCTCAACTTGCCCTTCTTCCCGAACCTCATGATCCCCTTCATCGGCAAAAATTTCAAGAGAATCTTCTCGCCCACCGTAAATGATAAATCACGCGCCTTCTGATCCGCGTAACTCTTCTGCCTAGAATGTGTTGTGTGAAGTCGCTCCTGAATCAGCTTTACCTTCTCCAAGACATCCTTCACTAAATCAGTGCCATATAACCTAGCCTCGCCGAGCTCAAATAATCGGTTGGGCAACGATATCGCCGACAATATAAAGCCTCAAATGGATCCGTCTCAATGCTGGACTGATAACTGTTGTTGTAAGAAAACTCGGCCAAGGACAAGAATATATCCCACTGCCTTCCGAAGTCAATGCCACATGCTCTCAGTATATCCTCCAGAATTTGAACTGTCCTTTCCGACTTCCCGTCAGTCTGCGAAACAAAAGTTGTGTTGCTATACTCGGGTACCCACCTTGCTCTGAACTGCTCTCTAGAAGTGCGAAGTGAACTGAGAGGCCTCTATCTTAAATGATGGAAATAGGTACACCATGTATCGTACAATCTCCTGAATGTAAATCTGGGCCGATTTTCCTGAAGAATATGTAGTCACAACCGGAATAAAGTATGCCGACATGGTCAACCTGTCGACAATGATCCAAACTGCATTAAACTTCCTCAAAGTCCGCGGAAACCCAAATACTAAGTCCATAGTAATGTGCTACTATTTCCACTCAGGTATAACCATCTGCTGAAGTAGGCCACCTAGCCTCTGGTGCTCATACTTAACCTGCTAGCAATCTAGTCACCTCGCTACGTACTCAACTATGTCCTTCTTCATCCACCACCACCAATAATGCTACCTCAAGTTACGATACATCCTCGTAGCACCTGAATGAATAGAATACCGAGAACTGTGTGCCTCATCTAAAATCTTCTCCCTCAAGCCATCAACATTAGAAACACATAGGCGACCCTGGAGCCGTAGAACACCATCATCACCGATAGTAACCTCCTTGTCACTACCCTGTAGTACCGTATCTCTGATAACCAATAAGTGTGGATCATCGATTTGGTGAGCCTTGATCTACTAATGAAGAGTGAGCCACTGCGCACGCAAAAACTCAACTAGGCTCAGAAATATCCAACCACAGAAGTGTGTTAGACAAGGATTGAATGTCTAAAGCCAATGGCCTCTCCTCTACTGAAATGAATTTCAAACTCCCCATACTCTCAGCCTTTCTGCTCAAGGCATCCGCAACCACATTTGCCTTACCCGGATGATAAAGTATGGTACTATCATAGTCCTTTAGTAACTCAAGCCACTTGCGCTGCCTCAAATTGAGATCCCTCTGCTTGAACAAATGTCGCAAGCTGTGATGATCAGTGTAAACCTCAAAGGACACCCCATAAAGATAATTCCTCCAGATCTTAAGAGCATGAACTATCGCAACTAACTCCAAATCATGTACGGGGTAATTCTTCTCATGGGGTTTCACATGACGTGAAGCATATGCAATAACTCGCCCCTTCTGCATTAATACACAACCCACGATAATGCACGAAGCTTCACAATATACAGTATACATCCCTGAACCAGAAGGCAATACTAACATCGATGTTGTAGTCAGTAGGTTTTAAGCTTCTGAAAGTTCACCTCACAATCATTGGATCATCGGAACGGAGCACCCTTCTGGGTCTATCTAGTCAAAGGTGAGTCAATAGATGATAATCCCTCCACAAATCGGTGATAAGAAACTACTAACCCAAGAAGCTCCTGATCTCAGTCGCTTTGGTAGGACGAATCCAACTCTGTACTGCCTCAATCTTCGTAGAATCTACCTTAATACCCTTACCTGATACAACATGCCCTAAGAATGCCACAGAATCTAACCAGAACTCGCACTTGGAGAACTTAGCATACAGCAAGGTCTGAAGCACAACTCTCAAATGCTGCTCGTGTTAGCATACCGCAAGGTCTGAAGCACAACTCTCAAATGCTGCTCGTGCTCCTCCATGATACGCGAGTAGATCAATATGTCATCAATGAAGACAATGACAAAAGAATCAAGATACAGCCTGAACGCTCGGTTCATACAATCCATAAACGTCGTCGGGGTGTTAGTCAAGCCGAATGACATCACCAAAAACTCATAGTGACCATATCTAGTACGGAAGGCTGTCTTCGGAACATCCGAAGCACGAATCTTCAACTGATGATACCCCGTTGTCAAGTCGATCTTAGAGAACACTCTGACACCCTGCAACTGGTCAAACAAATCATCAATACGGGACCACGGGTAATTGTTCTTAATGGTAACTTTATTCAACTGGCGGTAATTAATGCAGATCCGCATAGTCTCATCCTTCTACTTCACGAACAACACCGGTGGACCCCAAGGAGACACACTTAGTCTGATGAACCCTTTCGTTAACAACTCTTTAAGTTGTTCCTTCAACTCCTTCAACTCTTTTGGAGCCATGCGATACGGTGGAATAGAGATAGGTTGGGTACCTGGAGCTTAATCAATACAGAAATCAATATCACGATCTGGTGGCATACTTAGTAGATTAGAAGGAAACACATCGGAGAACTCCCGCACCACGGGCATTGAATCAATCGTAGGAGCCTCTGCAGAAGTATCCTGAACATAAGCTAAATAAGCCAAACAACCCTTTTCAACCATGTGTCGAGCCTTCAGGAAAGAGATAACTCGACTAGATGCACTGACAGATGAACCATTCCACTCCAATCTAGGCAACTCTGGTATCGCCAAGGTAACAGTCTTGGCATGTCAATCAAGGACAGGATGATATGGAGAAAACTAGTCCATGACCGGGATGGCCTCAAAGTCGGTCATATCAAGCAATAGAAGATCCGCTCTAGTCTCATAACCATATTAAGTCACGATACATGTCCGGTAAATCCGATCCACAACAACTGAATCGCCCACTGGCGTGGATAAATATAAATGAGTGCCCAAGGACTCGCGAGAAACACCCAGAAAATGAGCAAACAGAGATGAAACATATGAATACGTAGACCCTAGATCAAATAGTACCGTAGCATCCGTACCGCAGGAAAAAATAATACATGTGATCACGGCATATGAGGCTACTGCATGTGGTCTGGCTAGAAAGACATAGAACCTGAATGGAGTGCCACCTAGCTGACCTCCACCTCTAGGACGGCGCGAACCCACCTACCCTCCGCCTCTAGGCAGCCTGACGACCGGTGTGGCAGCTGGCGCAGTAATCATAGGCCGATAGTCCTGCTGCTCAACCTTGCCCCGAAGTCTGGGAAAAAACCTCTTCACGAGGCCAACACCCCCGTACTCGAAACAACCCCACGGAACGGTGGATTGCTGACCTGAAGTCTAACCCTGATGGCCTGAATACCCAATGGAGGAACCTGAATAGCTGACGGGCAGTAAATACTCTCTAGAAGGGCACTGAAATAGGGTCACGCTGAAGCACTTCGAGCAGGTAGTGGTGCTGACTGCATGGGAATGCTGGGCTGACCCCTCGTGAACTGACCTCTACCCCAGGTGAGGCACTACTGAATCCTCCAAACTACCGGGGTCGTTTTTCCCTTGATGCAAACTCTCCACTGCAGTTGCAAATACGCTCGATCCTCCGAGCTATATCCACAACCTGAAGAAAAGAAGTCCACATCTCTTCCTCTCGGGTCATAGGTACATGAATCTCAAGGTGCATGATAAGTGAGCATTTTGACTACTTATTATCGCCTTTTTGCTTTTGTTTTAGTCTAAAAGCATTGAATTGTGTTCCCGAAACTGATGAAATGTGCAAAATTGCAGAAATGTTGGAAGTTTGACTCCCGAGATGAAATCCGACTAAAAATGAGTAATCTAAACACAAGGCAATAAAAGGCATAAAAGCTTACAAAGTGCGGACCGCAGAATTCCATCTGCGGCGCAAACAATAAAGGAAATCCCAACTGACTTTCTAGCAAACTGCGGACCGCACAGGATTTGTGCGGCCGCAAAAGAAGAGCTTGGGATCAACTTCAGAGGGTGTGCAAATTTTCAAGTTTTGAGTCCCTCAAAATTGTGGTCAGCACAAGAATTATGCGGCAGCAGAGGAATGCCTTGCAGCCGCAGAAGTAAAAGTACGGACCGCTTAAGATCAAGTTGCATCCATAATGCTAAATCTGCGGACCGCGGGAATACTACCTCGCGACCGCGGTTTAGAATTATCCGGCCGCAGAATCCTAGCTCCTGCAAGATGAAGAATTGTGCGACCGTAGAATCTCCCGAAGGCATTTTTGTCCGAAATTTGCAGCCTTGTATAAATAGACGAGTTTCAGAAAATTAGGTCAAGTTTTGACATCAGCAAGTCTTTTAGTCGTTTTTCTTTGCCTCTTTTGGAAGTTCTCTATATTTTGGAGCATTTTACTATAGATTTTATCATTTTAACTTTACATTATGAGTTTAATTAGTATTCCTTCTTCTATTTATTTAATTTCAAGCATGAGTAGCTAGATTTTCAGCAGGGTTGTGACAATTACCTAGGTGTTTGCCTAATGGGATAAAACCTTAATGATTTTTTTGTTGATCAGGGTGTATTATAGTTATCAACTCTCAATTATCCACTCAATACATCTCGGTCAGAAAATGATTTTGCCCAATTTGATTTTCTCAAGTGCAAATGGGTATCATACAAAACGGTTGATAAAAGCTCAAGTCGGGTTATTACTATCTCTAGATTGAACCCTTTAATTGTGGTTAATCAATCTCTCGATTGATCCATTTTTTTGTTAGTCAAGTTTTCCTAAACTAAGTCTCTCTTTCTCAAGTAGAGACTAAGTCAAATATGCATGAATTAATATTTGCAACCATTAATTCCACAAATTAAAGCATGAACAAGACTAAATAATAAACACCTAATCATAAACAAGCACTAAATTAGATATCTATAAGAATAGTGGTACTCAATATTGCCGAGGCGAAGACATCTGAATCAAGTCGAAACGATCTACGAACCTCCAAATCAACATCTCAACACGCTCCCAAGTACAAAATTATCATACGAACCTATTGGAACCTTCAAATCCTGGTTCCGAGGTGTTTACTTAAAATGTTGACTCAAGTCACATTTGGCCACCTTAGGCCAATATGAAGGAACTAAGTGTTCCAATTTAAACCCAAACCCTTCCAAATCTAAACCAACCATCCCGGCAAGTCATAAAACAGTAAAAGCACATATGGGGAGTCTTAATTAGGGGAACGGGGATCCAGAAAGTAAAACGATTGATCGGATCATTATAGAGTATTATATATATACACACACTTGCGTATAAACTTTTATTGCTTAGTATGACTAAGTGATATGTAGTATTGCTTACTTTTAAGTTGTATGTATTACCTCTGATTTATATTATCGTCTTTTAAGATTTTGCACAACTAGTATGAAAGATACGTATAACTTTTATCGATACTACTTATTTAATACTTCACTNATTAGTAATTAACAAACTAGCACCTAACTAATTACAGTCCTGACCAAAACGTATAATGCTGGACTAAAAATCAAGTTTTCACATGTGTGAAGAGATTCTAATCAAACAAAGGACCGAAAATCAGTCATATTAATTAACTAAAATTAGTCCTATTAATATTTATCTCTACCAAAACGTTTGATCAGATTATACAATCCATTTAATTACCTTCAACACACATCTCTCTTCTAACACTAATGTCACAACCAAAAAGCATATATGTACGAATCCTCCAAAGAAAAGTAGCACTTATTTTAAATTTTTAGTTGTTATTTTCGTATATAGTAGTAAGAATATAATTAGATTAATGAAATATTATAAGTAATTTATGGATATGTAAACTTAAAGTTATTTCCATAGTAAATGTGTTTGTTTCAATATCCTAATAGTATATTTATACATTTATATGTTATTGTTTGTGCATAATGTACATTAAATATAAATTTAAAATATATCACATATACAAAGTGTATATTTCAAATGTCAAATATACTTAAACTATATATTGATCTCATCAAGTATATATAATTGTACATTAAATATACATAACACATATATTGAATATGTATATTTGTTTATACGTTATGTATACAAAATTATATGTTACATTGACATAAAACGATTTGGTATAGGCAAATATACATAATATATTCATTACATATGTATATATTTAAAATTACATTGTAAAAAATACATCACATATGTATATATACACCTTTGAACATGGAATAAAAATGTAAATTTACTTAGACTGTGTTTGATATAATAATGAAAAAGGGGATTCTAAGAGCGGAAACTTTCATAAAAATGGTAAGTATAGATTAATGATGGGAGAGAAATATGGATAAATTAATATGGTTCAAAATTAATTCCTTAAATTATGGAATATGTTTAAAAATTTGAAGAGTACTAAACGTATATGATTTTGAAAAGATGATGTAATTGTAAATGAATGTGCTCTTTTTGGAATAAAACAAAAGTAATGATCTTTGTTTAAATATTATTTAATATGTAACTGACAATGTAAAAAATAAGGAAAGGGGATAAGAAATGATCTAATTTTCTAAATAGTCAAATATTTAAAAACAATTCAATTGATGAACAAGTATAAAAATAAGTGCCAAAATCATCCTTGAAATATTGTAGTCTTTAAATATACTCAGGTAGTCGTTCTTATAAGATTATATCATTAAAAGAAAAGTTGGATGACCCAAAGATTAAAGGATTTCTAAAAATAGGTAGCGTCAATCTTTTTTGAGATTGTTACACAAACAACCTGCTAGATTCAATGTTTACTTTATCTAACAGATATACATTTATTATACATTAATTATACATAATTATACATGAATTATACATGAATTATATATTTGCGATTATTTTAAGTTTAAGAGATTAGATATACAACATTTTGGTTAATTTCTCATTTTTCCTTTTCTAAATCCCTGGTTATTATGTTTCGCCATTGTAATTAGGGATACTCCCATCAAAAGATAAAATCGACCTATACCAAGTTGTTACATTTGACGAAACAATACATTAAAAAGAGACACAATTCAAGAAGAAATTGAATGTTGAGTACATGACCTTAATATAAAATTGAAATTCAATAGCAAAAACCAAAAACCAAAAACCAAAAACCAAAAACCAAATGAAGCTAAGCACTCCAAACAATTGATCAACATGTAGTCGTTAATTAGAGTCTAGCCAATTGCTGTATATTTATTGGATAAGCAAATGTCTTTGAGATGGAGCTGTATGATTTCTTGGCCAAGATAATATTTGCAACTTCAGTGGGATGA
Organism: Nicotiana paniculata; assembly: GCA_005239505.1. Lineage (NCBI taxonomy): Eukaryota > Viridiplantae > Streptophyta > Magnoliopsida > Solanales > Solanaceae > Nicotiana > Nicotiana paniculata. The sequence continues at coordinate 56,995 of ML361836.1, read as the reverse complement.
AAAGCATCCCAAAATATATATTTGGAACGATCTTCACATGGTTGTTGAAGAGGAAGACATGTTATCTGCCCATTGTTCCTTCCCACTCCACAATATCCCTTATCCACCACTTCAAATCCTATATATATATTGGACAAATTTAGAGATCATGGAAAAAGTGAAATAGTTACATATAGGGGAGTCAAACGGAGGCGATGTGTACAAATAGCCACTAATAAAAGCTGTCTTTATTTTAAAGCCAGTGTTTTAAATGTATTTATTCTTTAGCCATTAGTTTAATGAACTTTTACCTGACTGGACGAAATACCCTTCTGCTATAACTTATACCTAAGCTTTTATTAACGATCATCACAATTAACTTCAGCAGCAACAATAGTATTCAACTTACCTGACTGTGATCGCGAACTTGCAGTACTTAACTTCAAAGAAGGAAAAAGAACATAAAAGATTTGAACAAGCAGTCATTAACTTCAAGTTTCAAGTTTAAAAGTTAAGGACAATAGGTCATGAACTTCAACTTTCAAGTTTAATAGTTAATGACACTTAGCCCTTAACTTCAAGTTTCAAGTTTAAAAGTTAAGGACAATAGGTCATGAACTTCAACTTTCAAGTTTAATAGTTAATGACACTTAGCCCTTAACTTCAAGTTTCAAGTTCAAAAGTTAAGGACAAGCAGTCCTTAACTTCAAGTTCCAAGTTCAAAAGTTAAGGACAAGCCGTCCTTAACTTCATGTTTCAAGTTAAAAAGCAGTCCTTAACTTTAAGTTTCAAGTTTAAAAGTTAAGGACGATATGTCCTGAACTTCAACTTTCAAGTTTAAAAGTTAAGGACAAGAAGTCCTTAACTTCAAATTTCAAGTTGAAAAGTTAAGGACAATAGGTCCTTAACTTATAGTTTTCAGTCCTTAACTTTGAGATCCAAGTCCAAAAGTAAAAAACACTTCGTTCTTAACTTTTATGAACACATTTAACTAAAAATTCATAAACACAGTTAGCTTATGAATTCGAACGTTTCAAGTTCAAAAGTTAAGGACTAGCAGTCCTTAACTTATAGTTTTCAGTCCTTAACTTAAAAGTTCAAGTTAAAAAGTTAAGGACAATAGGTCCTTAACTTATAGTTTTCAGTCCTTAACTTTTATGAACACATTTAACTAAAAATTTATAAACACAATTAGTTTATGAATTCGAACGACTATTTTCATGAAATATCCTTACATAATCAAATATATTGATTGAACCACAAACAAAAAAATTACTGAATAACATTATCACAAAAATTCGATCCTTATTCGACACTAAAATCAACTTATAATCATTATTTTGAGCACCCAATTAATTTTGAATACCCAAAATTTCAGAGAAGAAACGAGAGCTGAAGTGATGGAGAGAAGAAAGGGTTTTGAGATTTTGATAATGAAAAAGGGTTGAAAAGAAAAGAGATGAAGAAAGGATAAAAACGTCTATTCATATTAATTATAACAAAGTAATGGCTATACATGCCCAGCATTGAAATTGCTCGCCAAATACTAAAGGGGTTGGGCTAATTTTGAACAGGTTAAACTGGACTGAGTCAATAAATGGGTGGGTTATTGTAGGGATGTCAAACGAGGTTTGGCCAATTTTGAATGGGTTAAAATGGGTTGAGTCAATAAATAGGCAGATCAATAACACGCCCAAAAGTTACTTGGGCTAAGATGAGCTAAAATTTTGAATCAAAGCCCAACCCGCCNTATATATATATATATATATATATATATATATATATATATATATATATATATATATATATATATATATATATATATAAAATTTAATTACCAAATAAGACTTTTTTTTCCTTTTGTTAGGGTTATATATAACATATCAAATAAAAAAATATTTTAGCAAAGTTTCTCATTGATCAATTTGAGCTAAAAACCAACCCAACTTTAAATGGGCTAGGTCAAGATGGACCGAGTTCAATAATGGGTGGGTCCTATATAACATATCAAATAAAAAAAATTATTTTAAAGATATTTAGCAAAGTTGCTCATGCATCAATTTAGGCTAAAAATAAGCCCAACTTTAAATGGGCTAGGTCAAGATGCGCTAAGTTCAATAATGGGTGGGTCATATATAACATATTAAATAAAAAAAAATTATTTTAAAGATATTTAGCAAAGTTGTTTATGCATCAATTTGGGATAAAATCAGCCCAACTTTAGATAGGTTGGGTCAAGATGAACTGAGTTTAATAATGGGCGGATCATATATAACATATCAAATAAAAAAAGAGTTATTTTAAAGATATTTAGCAAAGTTGTTTAGGTATCAATTTGGGATAAAAATCAGCCCAATTTTAAATGGACTGAGTTCAATAATGAGCGATCCAACCTTGGACGAATTGAATGGTTTGAGCTTAAATTGTCAACCAGAAGCATATAACTTGTTATTAGTAGGAGGCATTTAGACATGAATTTGTTGATATTTGAATAAAAAATAGTAAGTATATATATTTAAATATTTACCATAAGTTTTTGCATTGACTACAAGATCTTTGGTGCTTTCAAAGGAATCCAAGAAGACAAACTTTGCTCCAGGCAAAACCTTATTGAAACGAACAACCAGCTTCTTGAGTCCAGAGTTAAAGAGGAGAATAGCATTGTTGATCTCTTCATTACATCTGCTGTCATTTCCATCGTACCTTGCTAGCTCGTAGGGTATGCATCCTATCTGTCCTACTCCTGTTACCACAACTTTCCGAGCTCCTAAGTTATATAATTCCTAAATACATGAAAATATTATTAGTTTTTTCCAGATAGATTACGTGCTACGTACAACATATGGTAAAATACATTGTAATTTTCGCTTTTAGTGTATATACATTAATCCATTTTATTATTCCCTCTATTACATATTATATGTGGCTTTTTGTTTTTTAGTTCGTCTTCAAAAGTAATTGCACTTTTCTATATTTAGAAAAAATTAACCTTAAATTTCTCATTAATTTTATTCTTAATGACATGCATTTTTAACTAAAATTCATGCCCAGTGCGTACATAAAACGGAAAAGTGATAACCCCTTAAAGAAGAATTAATCTAAATAGTCATTCATCCAATCGCTTAAACTACAAATGACCGTCCATAATATAATATTCGTATAGTAATCCATTATAATATTTGTATAATCAGTGTATAAGTTAGCTATTAGTGTAAAGATCCCATCAATTACTTGTTCATTATTATAAGAAAAATGTGAGGATTTAGTTGGTATAAGTTTGAATCCACTAACCGATAGTTGCTTGCAATAATCTTGAAGAAGTGCAGAAGCATAGGCTTGTGGTGTGTACTGTGAATGAGTTGAGTAATAATCAGTCATGAAATAATTATTGAGGTAGTCATTGCTTCCCAATCCTGAGTAGAAAATACATTTGCTCAAATAGCCATTTAATGTGTTGTTATTTCCTCTGAATAATCTCCTCAGCTCCTCAGCAGTTCTTGCAAAGTTTTCTACCTGTTGGTTCATTGGCATATGATCCCCCTACATTCAGACGAACAATTATTGTTATATATATATATATATATACATTAACGTGTTGTAGCAAGTTACGCGTCTTATGAAACTTGTATAGTTATCTTTTTGGTGACCTTATTGCATAAAATTTTCTTATACCGTTAGTTACTGAAGTTAAACTCGAACTTAAAACATATTAGCAACATTAATATATAAACCAAAAAAATAAAATGAAGTTTTTTATTTATGTATACCAAGTTATTTCCTGTTTCATCTCGAATTCCTGCAGCTCCTGATGCATAATTAGCTCCTCTTAATAGTGCTCGACCACGAACTCTTGCATAGGGAGGAATATAGTTGGGAAAGCCAAGAAGTTGAGCTGCATTTTATCCCAATTCCAATGTTCCAAAAGACATAAGAATAATGCAAAAAAATAAAAACTAATTGTTGGTACTATAAGCATTTAGCACAACAAGCTGATTGAAGAAGAGTTAAATTATATACAACGTCACAGCATAACTTAAGGTCTTAAGAAATATATATACCTAAAATATCGACATAAGTACGACCATTAGTAAAACGACCAGTGGCGCCTTGTGGGAAGTCTATGCCATAAGGCATGTAATTGGCCCTAGCAAGAGTAAGTATGCCATTGTTGTTGCCATTGTCAACAAGTGAATCCCCAAATATGAAAAAACAAGGAACTTGGGGCTCTCGTTGTTGTGTCCAAGCCTTAGTTGTCAACAAGAAAAAACATAAAAATGCCAATATAACAAATTCAAAGAATTTCCCCATTATTATTTGTAGAAAGATGGAACATATATTCTTTAAGTATTGGTCTTTGTATTTATAGTGTAAGGCAGAGTTTGTTTTCTGTTACATATTTTTATGGAGTTCATGTGCCAAATTTGATAAGGCAAAGAGTTACAACCCGTGAAAGTAATGCTAGTGGATAGCTTGTTGTAGCTGTTGTATATACTGTGAATGTGTGAGTATTATATATATAGCGGTGACAGTAAGTGCATCTCGTGATCACTGCTTACAAAGGCTTTAATTTGTTCCTTATATAGAAGGCCATTCATTAATGAGGAATGGAAATACATACCATATGAGAAAACGAAAAGAAAAACTTAAAAAGATGAAGTCACAGAAAAGAAAGATGCTTATTTATACGATAATTTTAGCAACTGCCTTATATACAATAATATCAGTATAATCTCACACAAGGCGAACCCAAGATTTATAGGTGGCGGGGGCACCACTAGGAGAAAGAAAAAAAAAAGAATGGACAGGTGGGTAGTAGCTAAGAATATGAGCCTTTGGGCTGACCATATTCTCCGACTAAAATATGGGTCATTGGGCTATCATATAAAATTGACCAACTAAAAAATATGGGAAGCAACAATGTGTAGTAGTTGAGAGTCAAACTCAGGTATTTGGCATGAAAATAGCGGCCCCTACCAGTGCGCCTGAGTGCTTTTGTGTCTTAAGGGGTCCCAGAGAACTATATATCCTATTTTTAAGGTATATATACAAATATATAGATAATTTTTTCCAAAGTTATCGGGGGCCGGTGACCCCCTTCCTCTCCATGTGGGTCCGCCTCTGATCCCACAAGTAGAGTTTGGGCAGGGTAGTGTATACGCAGCCTGAGAAGATAGGTTGTTTCCGATAGACTATTGGTTCAAGGAAAGATGAAAATGAAAAAGAAATAGTAGCAACATGTAGTAATATAACAACAAGATAGCAAGAAACCCAAAACGAACGAAACAGCAGGTAGTAATAACAATCTAAAAGTAAAAAAATACAAGACTAACACTAATACTACTAGTTGCTTGTCATGACCCCAATTTTTCCACCTTAGGATGTCGTGATGGAACCTAGTCTATAAGACTAGGTGAGCCTAACATATGCTGATTATTACCAAAATTTAACTATTTAACTGCAATATAGTAGATAGCAACTGATACTACGTAGCTGAGCCAACATTGATTGTAAAATTCCAAAACTGGTTGTACAAGTCATAAGCTTTTCTAAGAGTTACTAGAAATAACAATACATCATTGTCCCAGAATAATAAGAAGCAATGGAAATAAAAGGCAACAGAATATGACTTCGGAGCCTGCGAACGTCAAGCATGTATAACTTGAAATCTCCAGTCGCGCGGGCATAAGTCTCAAACCAACTCGATCAAAAGTACCTAGATCTGCACAAAAATATGCAGAAGCGTAGTATGAGTACACCATAGTGATACCCAGTAAGTATCAAGCCTAACCTTGGTAGAGTAGTGACGAGGCCAGGTCAAGACACCTACCGGACTTGTAAACCTATGCAGTATATAATTTAAAGCTAACAATGGAAAGAACGTCAATGTATGACCAACAACAGAAGGATCACAAATTTACAAGCAACAACGAAAATAATAGAAGAACGAATCGCAAGAAGAAATAAACGGTAATAAAGGAATGGATGGCGAATCAATCAATCAAATCGTTCCAAGTGCAAAATTTACAATAAGAATTACCCGAGGAACCACTCCTCATAATCTCAAATCATAAATCGCAACTTTCAAATCATTCAAGTATGGCGCCTCGTGCCCACATTTTTCCAAATCACTTTCGCACGGCAAAACCCACGTGCCACCATGTACATTATATCCGTATAAATTGCTAAATATTATGTTTTATATAACACAAAGCATAATAACAAATCTTGAATAAAGTAGGGAATCAAATGAGAAAAATAAGTTTATTTTAGAAATCATTTGGGTGAATAAAATAACATTTTCAAATAAGACGAAACATTGGATGAGTTACCGAATTAACTATAGAATTTATTAAAATAAAACATAATGAAGATTGTTAAGTAAAGTAAAAACATCAGTTATGGTAAGGAGTTTAGTTTGAGAAATCAATTAAAGTGAAATGTGACCACTATAAAGAATAGTAAAGTACCGAATGAAACATTGAGCTCCCACTTAAGAGTCACGTAAGATAAGCATGTTAAATATTCTTTTACTTAAAACCGTTATGTTACTAACAACTCAACAAGGCATGATATAATGACTCTGCACAGTAAATTCATCATGAAAATCAATTCATAGAGTAAACATGAAAGCACAAATTGACACATTGAAGTAATACAACAGTATACATAGGATGCATGACTCACACAAGACACAATAACGACAATGAATACAACACACATAATCCGTTGCGGTGCGCAACCCGATCCCAGCGTACAAACACAAGCTTCCCTTATTTCACTATATCAATATCAAGAATAACATACAAAATTCGTTGCGGCGCGAAACTCGATCCCTCCATATCAATATCAAATCCTCCTTATTCCACTATATCACAACAGTTGCACCATACAACCCGGTACACACACAATTTAAATCAACAACAACAATCCAATAGTTCAACTATAAGAATTTCTACAATCAAAGAAATGAGTACACGACAATAAAGGAACCACGTAATAATCAAGGTATGTAACAAATATTACAAAATTAACAAGACAAGTGAAGCACGAGACAACTTAGGTGTGCAAGTACAGATAAGGCAAGTAGCAAATAAGCACAGAATCATGGAAGGGACTCAACAATTAAGAGGTAAGAAGATAATAAGGAAGGCAATAACTTCAACTAAATCATATAAGAGCAAAATAACAAGTAAGTGGGAGAACGCGTGCTAGCAACGTCAAGTAGAGCATGTAAGAGTAGATTAACAATGAAAGATATTACATGATAATACAATTCAATTAACGCATGGAAAGTGTCTAGATACTCGAAACCGGTCAAATACCACATATAGACCGCGTACCCACTCGTCACCTCTCATACACGACTTTCACATAACACGAATAGCACAATTAACCCAATTCTAAGGGGTAGTTTCCCCCCACACAAAGCTAGGCAAGATACTTACCTCAATTTGGCCAAATCAATACTTAAATTAGCTTTTTATTTACAAATTTCACCCCCGCTCGACTCAATCTAGCTAAAGACAACTTAAATTCATCAAGCAATGCAAGAAAAAATAATTTCAATTAATAAAGGTATCATCTTTATACAATTTTCAAAAAGTCAACAAAAGCCAACCTTGAGCTCGCCTGGTCAAAATCCGGATCCAAGAGTAGGGCTTGACTAACCCTAACCCCACGAGTCCACATATATTTTTCAAATCCGAATCCAATCCGACTTTGAAAACCGAAATTTTTATTTTTTAAAACTTTGACAAAAATCCCCAAATTTTCTTTTAAATTATCATGAATTTGATGTTTAAATCTAATATATAATCATAAAATATAATTGGAAATCGATTAGAATCATTTACACAATAGTTTGGTATGAATATCTTTCCACAAAATTGTCTCCCACTGAGTCTAGGGTTCAAAATATGATAAAATAAAGCTAACATCACTAGAATCCTCGTCCTCCCACGATTCTATACATACCAAGAACACCAAAAATGGACCACAATTGCCCACTCAAATCATCGAAAGAATTTTCCAATTCTCATGCACCTAATATCCCCAATTTTGGGTTTAAATTCAACAAATTTCCTGTTTAATTACTTAGAAAACAACATAGAAACAAATTATGAAGTTGAAAACCTTACCTCCAATTGATTCCCTTCGATTTCCTCTTCAAATCCTCTCAAAGAGCTCCCAACTCGTTCAATAATGGAGGAAAAATGAACTAATCTCGCAAAAAAGGTCTTTTAAAACATTCTGCCAAGCACTATAATTTCCTTCAGTGCGATCGCGACTCCAGTCACGCGATCACGATGCACAGCCTAGACTACCCTACGCGTTCGCATACCAGCACACGTGTTCGCATAGCTCAAATATCCATCCCACGCACGCGCCTCAGAATCTCTATGCGATCACACTAAGGGCCACGCGATCGCACTGCTTCAACTGCCCAACCTATGCGATCACAATCCTTATTACGCGATCGCATAGAACAAATTGCCTGCCCCAATATTTTACTCTACGCGATCGCGGATGAATCCACGCGATCGCAGTGAAGAAATCACTACTGCCAAAACACCAGAAAACCAACAATCTCCCAAAGACCGAAAGTGCCCGTTTCAGCATCCGAAATACACTCGAGGCCCCCGATACCTCAACTAATCCTACCAACACATCCCATAATATCATTCAAACTTAGTCGAGCCTTCAAAACACTAAAAACAACCCAAAAACACCTAAATTACATCAAATTCAAGACTATTAACTTTGAAACTTCTAAATTTCGCCGATGATGCCGAAACCAACCAAAACACATCCGATTGACCTGAAATTTTGCACACATATCCAAAATGACATTACGAACTTGGTCCAACTTCTGGAATTCCATTCCGATCCTGATTAGCCTATTTTCCACTGCCGACCAAAAATCGCCAAAAACTAACTTTCGTCAATTCAAGCCTAATTCAACACCGGACATCAAAACTTTATTCCGAACATACTCCTAAGTCCCAAATCACCTAACGAAGAAATCCGAGCCATAAAATTTGCATTCCGAGGTCGTTTAAAAATAAGTAAACTTCCAGTTGACTTTTTCAACTATTAAGCTAATTTAAGAGACTAAGTGTCTCAGTTCTCACCACTACCACTCCGAATCCGAACCAACCGACCCAACACAACATAAATAGGCTAAGAAACATATGATAAAGTAGAAACAAGGGAAACGGGGCTAATCTCACTGAACGACCGTCCGGGTCGTTACATCCTCCCCCTCTTAAACAAACATTCATCCTCGAACGGGTCTAGAAACATACCTGGAGTCTCGAATAAGTGAGGATACTGCTCCGTATCTCCCGTTTGGTCTCCTAGGTGGCATCCTCCACCGACTGTCCTCTCCATTAAACCTTCACTGAAGCTAGATCCTTAGACCTCAGCTTCCTGACCTGACGACCCAAAATAGCCACTGGCTCTACCTCATATGGCATATCACCCTCGAGCTGAACCGTGCTGAAGTCCAATACATGAGACGGGTCACCAACATACTTCCGGAGCATCGAAACATGGAACACTGGATGAATACTCGATAAGCTGGGAGGCAAGGCAAGTCTATAAGCCACCTCCCCAATCCTCTGAAGCACCTCAAATGGCCCAATGAACCTGGGACTCAGCTTTCCCCTCTTCTCGAACCTCATAACACCCTTCATGGATGACACCTTCAACAACACCTTCTCCCCAACCATGAAAGACACACTTGGACCTTCTGATCCGCATAACTCTTCTGCCTAGACTGCGTCGTGCGAAGCCGCTCCTGAATCAACTTCTCCTTACCCAATGCATCCTGAACCAGGTATGTGCCCAATAGCCTAGCCTAGCGTTGCTCGGCTCGAACCAACTAACCGGAGATCTGCACCTCCTACAATATAAAGCCTCATACGGAGCCATCTGGATACTCGACTGATAACTATTATTATATGCAAACTCCACGAGTGGCAGAAACTGGTCCCATGAACCCCCAAAATTAATGACACAAACATGCAACATATCCTCCAAAATCTGAATAGTCGGCTCCGACTGCTCGTCAGTCTGAGGATGAAACATTGTGCTCAACTCGACCTGATTACCCAACTCTCTCTGTACGGCTCTCCAAAACTGATATGTGAACTGAGTACCTCTGTCAGAAATGATAGAAACTGGAACCCCATACAATCAGAAAATCCCCCTGATATAAATCTCAGATAACCACTCTGAAGAATAAGTAGTACCAACAGGAATGAAGTGCACGGACTTGGTCAGCCGATCCACAATAACCCATATAATATCAAACCTCCTCGAAGTCCATGGGAGTCGAACTAAGAAGTCCATGGTGATCCGCTCCCACTTCCACTCCGGAATATCAAATATCTGAAGCAATCCACCTGGTCTCTGGTGCTCATACTTGACCTGCTGATAGTTGAGACACCGAGCCACAAACTCAACAATATGTCTCTTCATCCACCTCCACCAATAATGCTGTCTAGATCGTGATACATCTTTGCGGCACCCGGATGGATGGAATACTGCGAACTATGGGCCTCAGCTAGAATCAAATGACCCCATCATCACCAATAACCACATCTCTGGCATCACCGTGACGGACCCTGTCCTGAAGAACGAGCAAGTGTGGATCATCATATTGGTGTGCTCTAATCTGATCATAAAGAGAAGACCTGGAGGCTACACAAGCCAATACCCGCAGGGGCTCTGATAGATCCAATCTCACCAACTGAACCGCTAAAGCTTGAACATCAAGTGCTAATGGCCGCTCTGCTACAGAAAGGTAGGCTAGACTCCCCAAACTCTCTTCTCTGTGACTCAGGGCATCGACCATTACATTGGCCTTCCCCGGATGATATAAAATAGTGAGGTCATAATCCTTGAGAAGCTCCAATCACCTCCTCTGACGCAAATTCAGATCCTTCTGCTTAAGCAAATGCTGCAAACTACGGTGATCAGTGAAAACCTCACAATGCACTCCATACAAATAATGACGCCAAATCTTCAAGGCGTGGACAATAGCTACTAACTGAAGATCGTGCACTGGATAATTCTTCTAGTGCACCTTCAACTATCTGGACGCGTAGGAAATCACCCTACCATTCTGCATCAAAACAGCTCCAAGGACAACTCTCGAGGCGTCACAGTAAACTGTATAAGAACCTGAACCCGTAGGCAAAATCAATATCGGAGTTGTAGTCAAAGCTGACTTGAGCTTCTGAAAGCTCTCCTCACACTCCTCATACCACCTGAACTGAGCACCCTTCTGGGTCAGTCTAGTCATAGGTGCTGCAATAGATGAGAATCCTTCTACAAAACGGGAAAAGTACCCTGCCAAACCAAGGAAGCTACGAATCTCGATAGCTGATGACTGTCTAGGCCAGCTGTGCATTGCCTCTATCTTCTTTGGGTTAACCTCAATACCCTCACTGGACACCACATGCCCCAAGAATGCTACTGAGTCAAGCCAGAACTCACACTTAAAAAATTTCGCATACAATCTCTTCTCTCTCAAGGTCTAAAGCACAACTCTCAAATGTTGTTCATGATCCTCCCGAGATCGGGAATACACCAAAATATCATCAATAAACACGATGACGAAAGAGTCTAGATAAGGCTGGAATACACTGTGCATCAAGTGCATAAAGGCTGCTGGGGCATTGGTTAGCCCGAAAGACATAACCAAAAACTCATAATGACCATATCTTGTCCTGAAAGCAGTCTTCGGGATGTCGTGTCCCCGAATCTTCAACTGATGATAGTCGGAACGCAAGTCAATCTTGGAAAATACCCTAGCACCCTGCAACTGATCAAACATGTCATCTATACGAGGCAAGGGATATAGGTTCTTCACCATAACCCTGTTCAGCTGCCGATAATCAATACACATATGCATAGAACCATCTTTCTGCTTTACAAACATCATCGGTGCACCCCAAGGTGACACACTAGGCCAAATGAACCCCTTATCTAAGAGTTCCTGAAGCTGCTCCTTCAATTCCTTTAGCTCTGATGGTGCCATACGATAAGGTGGAATAGAAATAGGTTGAGTGTCTGGCACCAGGTCAATACCAAAATCAATGTCCCTATCAAGTGGAATGCCTGGCAGTTCTACGGGAAACAGGTCCGGAAAGTCACGGACCACAGGAACCGAATCAATAGCAAGAGTCTCACCACTGACATCCCTCACAAAAGCCAGATAAGATAAACACCCCTTCTCAACCATGCGTTGGGCCTTCAGGTAGGAAATCACCCTGCTAGGCATATACTCAGAAGAACCTTTCCACTCAACCCTCGGACATCCTGGCATAGCTAAGGTCACGGTCTTAGTGTGACAATAAAAAACAACATGACACGGACATAACCAATACATGCCCAATATCACATCAAAATTGACCATGCTGAGTAACAGTAGGTCCGCTCGGGTCTCCAGACCCCAATAGATATCACACACGACCGATACACACGGTCCACAACAATAGTATCACCCACCAACGTCGACATATGAACAGACGTAAGTAAAGACTCACGGGGCATACCCAGAAAATGGGAAAAATATGATGAAACATAGGAATATGTAGAACCAAGGTCAAATAAAGCCAAAGCATATCGGCGACAGACTGGGACAATACATGCGATCACTACATCGGAGGCCATAGCATCTGGCCTGGCTGGAAACGCATACATACAGGCCTGACCTCTACCTGCTCGACCTCCCCCTCTAGGGCGGCCTCTAACTGACTGGCTACCACCCCTGGCTGTCTGGGCAAGTGGTGAAGTAACTGGAGCTGAAGTCGAGAGCTGGCCCCTCTACTGAGAAGAACCACCAGGACGATGTGGACACTGCCTCCACATGTGCCCAAACTCGTCGCACTCAAAGCAACTCCCTGGAGCTGGAGACGAAGACTAATAGAAACCCCTGGCACTAGAATGGCCACTAGAAGAATCATGCATAGAGGAACTCTGAACTAGTGGTGCTCGAGCTGCACTCTGGACTGGGAGGGCACCGAATGAAGAACGGCCTGGCTAGGAACCACGGGGACCATACCCCGAAGATGCACCACTATAGGCTGGGCGGACTGACTAAGGAGGCCTGAATGAACAGTCTCTACCATGCTGAAACTGCCCCCTGGAAGGAGAACCACTAGAACCAGCCGATCCACGAGGCCTCTTGGCCTCCCTCTCCTCCTGCTCCTGACGGTGAACCGACTCAATATCTTGAGAAATATCAACAACCTGCTCGAATGTAGCATCTGATACCCTCTCCTGAGTCATGAAAAGGCGGAGCAGATAAGTGAGGCCATCCACGAACCTCGTAATACTCTCCCTATCATTAGGGACCAAATCGGTGAGATGACGAGCCAACTCCAAAGACCGCATCTCATACTGTGTCACTGATAGCTCCCCCTGATGCAGCTGATCAAAATACCTGCGCTGCTCCTCCCTAAGAGACTGGGGTACATACTTCTCCAAAAAGATAGTGGAGAACTGATGCCAGGTGAGGGGTGTTGAACCAACAGGCCTACGCCTCTTAAAAGACTCCCACCAAGTGAAAGCAACACCAGAAAACTGAAAAGTAGCAAACGAGACCCCACTGGTCTCCAAAATCCCAGCAATACGCAGCATCCTCTGACACTTATCCAGAAAACCCTAGACATCCTCGCCCTTAGCGCCATTGAATGTCGGAGGCTGTAGTCTACTAAACCTCTCCAGTCTACGCTGCTCGTCCTCTGGCATAGTCGGAACCACGAAGTCCCGAATTGGAGCAACCGGCTGGGCTGGAACCGGCCCCGGTGTCTCATGGCCATGAGTAACCTGCTCTGGTGTCCGGGCAACTGGAGTCTGAATGCCTCCCCCGGCTTGAAAAGTAGCGGCAACTGCCTAAGCAAGGGTGGTACACACAGTCAAGATCTAAGACAAGGTCTCTTGAAGACTCAGAATAACAATAGGCACTGCCGCTGCCTGAGCATGTCCCGCTGGAGTATCTGCGGCGGGAATCTGATCCTGAATAGTAGAGGGATCAACTGGCACTACCCTGGCTGCTACATGGGCTGGCACCTTACCTCTACCACGGCCTCGATCGCGACCTCGATCTCGACCTCTCGCAGGTCTAGCTGGTGGCTGATCACCCTGATCAGTAGCGCGAGTCCTCACCATATGTGAAAGAATGAAACAATAGAAGTTTAGATTTCCAGAATCAACAAAATGGCATGACAGAATTAAAGAAAAATGAGATTGTTCCTAAGGGTTCCACAGCCTCTCGGAGATAAGTACAGACATCTCTGTACCGATCCGTAAGACTCTACTAAACCTACCCATGACCGTTAAGTCCTATGTAACCTAGGGTCTGATACCAACTTGTCACGATCCCAGACCTAAACCGGCTTTGATGGCACCTAACGTGGGACTAGGCTATCCAAAAATCACATAACTACAATTTCTTTCCAAAATCCCAACCAGTTTACATTTCATAAACGTATATAGAATTACTAAATCCATTAGGCAAAATAAACAGTTAAACAATCTAAACCATCCCCAAAACCCGGAGTCAACATGTCATGAGCATCTAACGAATATACCAAAAAGTCTACTATTATAATACAAAACCTCGGGACGAATAACTAGGTACAACATAAGAAGGGAAAAAAGAGATGTTGCAGACGCTGAACAACTACCTCTATGTCCCGAACTTCGGCTCCGCACAGAATAGATGGCTAACGCTCGGTATCAACACCTGTATCTGCACACAGGGGTTCAGGGAGTAATGTGAGTACGTCGACTCAGTAGTAATGAAAATAAATCAAGTCTAAACGGCAAGAAACACATAAAAATCAAATCATCAGTTCACAATATGCACAACCTTTCTTTTCAACAATATATACATATATATATATATATATATGTATGAAATCAACATGCCTTAAAATCCAACTTCAGTAAAATCCTTTGAAAAATGTGTTTTTCCAACAATTTCATAAATAAAAATACCTGAAGAATTTAGTGTAAAAATGAAATAAGTCATAAATGGCCCCCGGGAAAAAACATGAATCATAAATCGCCCCTCGGGCAGAACATCACTCAGCATACCTCACATTCAGTATCAGCCCCTCGGACAACCTCACTGTCACTCATGCCTCCCAATCACTCGTCACTCGCACTCAGTAGGTACCTGCGCTCACTGGGGTGTGTATAGACTCTGAGGGGCTCTTTCAGCCCAAGCGCTAATATCAAGACACCTCATGGCGTATCATATCCTCACAATCAAGCCATCGGCCTCACTCAGTCAGAACCTCTCAAAAGCCCCTCGGGCGTATCAGTAAAATGGGGTACTCGACCCGAAACATCATTTTATATCTCAAAATAGTGTAAATAAGGCTGATTTTCGAAAACAGTTAAGCACAATATGATTGAGTGTAAATCATAAATCAATAGTGAGGAAATAGCAGTAAAAAGCCCCCAAGGGGTCTAAACAAGTCGGCACGAGGCCCTAAACATGGATTATAGCCCAAATATAGCAATAGTTTTTAGAACACAATTTAACATATGATTTAGAGTAAAAATACGCAACTTAATAGTTGTCGCGGAGAGGACCAAGTCCAATCCAAAAATTAGTGCACGCCACAGACTCGGCATCCGACATATGCACTATTCTAAAAACAATGAGAAATACGAATTTCGGGGTTTCATACCCTCAGGACAAGATTTATAGCCATTACTTACCTCTACCGGGCCACAATACTAATCCGCGATGATCTTGCCCCTCTAATTAGATCCTGATTGCTCCGAATCTAACAAAAACCAGATTAACATTATCAATATATGCTAAAGGAACAAAACCCAATCGAAAACTATCAATTTAGACACAATTCTTGAAATTCGAACAAACCCGAGCCCCGGTCCCATGTCTCATAATTCGATAAAATATGCATCACTAGAATCCTCGTCCTCCCACGATTCAATACATACCAAGAACACCAAAAACAGACTATAATTTCCCACTCAAATCATCGAAAGAATTTTTCAATTCTCATGTACCTAATCTCCCCAATTTTGGGTTTAAATTCAACAAATTTCTGGTTTAATTACTTAGAAAACGACATAGAAATGAGTTATGAAGTTGAAAACCTTACCTCCAATTGATTCCCTTCGATTTCCTCTTCAAACCCTGTCAAAGTGTTCCCAACTCGTTCAATAATGGAGGAAAAATGAACTAATCTCGCAAAAATGGCCTTTTAAAACATTTTCCCCAGCACTATATTTTCCTTCAGTGCGATCACGACTCCATCCACGCAATCGTGATGCACAGACCAGACCACCCTACACGTTCTCATACCAACACACGCGTTCGCATAGCTCAAATATCCATCCCACGCCTCAGAATCTCTATGCGATCGCACTAAGGGCCACACGATCGCACTGCTTTAGCTGCCCAACCTATGCGATCGCAATCCTTATTTCCTGATCGCATAGAAATAATTTCCTGCCCCAATCTTTTAATCTACACGATCGTGGATGAATCCACACGATCGTAGTGAAGAAATCAATGCTGCCAAAACACCAGAAAACCAGAAATCTCCCAAAGACCGAAAGTGCCCGTTTGAGCATCCGAAACACACCCGAGGCCCCCGGGACCTCAACCAATCATACCAACACATCCCATAACATCATTCAAACTTATTCGAGCCTTCGAAACACCAAAAACAACCCAAAAACACAAAAATTACATCAAATTCAAGCCTATGAACTTTGAAACTTCTAAACTTCGCCAATGATACCGAAACCAACCAAAACACATCCGATTGACCTAAAATTTTGCACACATATCCAAAATGACTTTACGAACCTGATCCAAATTCTGTAATTCCATTCCAACCCCGATTAGCCTATTTGCCAATACCGACCAGAAATTGCCAAAAACTAACATTCGCCAATTCAAGCCTAATTCAACACCGGACATCAAAAATTTATTCCGAACACACTCCTAAATCCCAAATCACCTAACGAAGCAATCTAAGCCATAAAATTTGTATTACGAGTTCGTTTACCAATAAGGCAACTCCAGTTGACTTTTTCAACTATTAAGCTAATTTAAGAGACTAAGTGTCTCAGTTCTCACCACGACCGCTCCGAATACGAACCAACCGACGCAACACAACATAAATAGGCTAATAAATATACGATAAAGAAAAAACGGGAGAAACGGGGCTAATCTCATGGAACGACCGGCCGGGTTGTTACATCATCGGCCTGCACAATTTTATGTATCAGTTTTTGGGTATGTTTACCCCAGAGATGAGAGAGATGTTATTTTCAGACGATTCAAAATATTGCCTCATCGTCCTAAGTTTAGGGTTACCCTTCCAAAGTTCACAGTTACGGAGTGGTAGGAGGATAAATTTAAATGGTTGAAGCAGAGAATAATGGGCAATAGTGACTAAACAAACACATGGATATGCTGAGTGTAGTATTTTATCTTTATGTTTTCCGTGTCATATATTTTCATTAGTTGTACCGTATTGCTATGTTAGTTTTTTTATTGTAGTATTAAACTAATAAATAACAAGAGAAGTAAAAACACATGCGCATATAATATAAATCATAAATAATGTTGCTATTACATACTGAATGTCGTATGTACAGATAATAAAAAATAATGTGTCCCACAATCTGTATGCTTTAAAGCATTGGCTAGCTTAAGGCGCATCCCATCCCGCCCGACTACACTATCAAGATCATCCTCATCACGTCACTTCTTTAATGGAAGGCTGCAACATGATCGTTAGCAACGCTGGCAGTAACCTACAGAATAATAAGATATTTTAGTATATGAAATATATATTAGTAATGTACGTGTTAGCTAAAATAATTAAAATTTTCTTACAATGGTCTCGGAGGGCTCTTGAATATAATCATCCATCTCAGGCATGTCAATATCTCACAAAGTGGCCTCCGTGACGGGCGAGGATGATTGTAACGACCCAACCGGTCGTTTTGAGCTCTAGCATGTCGTTCAACGATTTAAAGTCATGAGCAACTCCATTTCACGTATTATGACTCGTGGGCATGGTTGGAGCTGAATTTCAGGAAGTTCGGAGTCAAATTGGAAAGAAAATTCTCATTTCAGAAGCCTTAAGTTGGAGAAATTGACTAAGATTGAAATTTTGAGTTAACGACCTCTGAATCAGGATTAGAAGGTTCCAACAGGTTCGTATGATGATTTCAGACTTGGGTGTATGTCCAGATCGGGCTTTGGATAACCCAGGAGCATTTCGGCGTATGTTGTGGAAGTCGGCATTTTGAAGAAGTTTCCTAAGTCTGGGTTGAAGTGCATCTCAGCGATATTGATGTCCGTTTGGGATTCCGATCCTGGGAATAGCTTCGTATGGTGATTTTGGTGTTGGGAGAGCGATCAGAAGTGAATTTGGATGTCCGTAGATTATTTTGAAGTCATTTGGCTAAAGAAAGAAATTTGAAGGTTTTTGAGAAATCCGACCGGAAGTGGAAATTTAGATATCGGGGTCGGAATGCGATTCCGAAAGTTGGAGCAGGTTCATAATGTCGAATATGACTTGTGTGAAAAATTTGGGATCAATCGGATGTGATTTGATAGGTTTCGCATTGGAGGTGGAAGTTTGAAATTTTAAGTTCTTAAAGTTTGAATTTTAGAGCGATCCGTGGTTTCGATGTTGTTTTATGTGATTTGAGGCCTCAAGAAAGTCCGCATTATGTTTTGGAACAGGTTGGTGCAATTTGACGGGGTCCCGGTGGCCTCCGGGGGATTTCGGGTGGTTAACGGATCAAGTTTGGAGTTTGAAGAAGGGCTGAGGTTGATGTCATCTGGTGTGACTGCACCTGCGAGGCTTTGCCCGCAGGTGCGGCTTTGGCGCAGCAGGTGCAACTTTGGCACCGCAGGTGTGAAGATTTTGATTGTTTGGCTAGGAGCACAGGTGCGATGTAATTTCCACACCTGCGAAGGCACATATGCAGACAACGGGGTGCATGTACGAGTTTTGGATGGAGCTGAGGAGGCCGTAGGTGCGGGCGTTTGGGCGCACCTGCGGAAGCGCAGGTGCGAGATCTGGATCGCAGCTGCAGATATCGGCCTGGGCAGTGTATGTTTTATAACCGAGCACTTGGATCATTTTCTCCTATTTTCACTTGGCATGGGAGATTGTGGGGAGCTTCAAGGAGGGGTTTTCGTCAGGGATCACAAGGTAAGTTATTCCAACTCATCTCAAGTTAAATACAATGTATATGCATGGATTTGAACATGAAAGATTGTGGAAAATTGGGAATTTTGAAGAAAATCTAGAAATTGTATTTCGGATTTCTACCACGAATTTGAGCATGAAATTTAGAGTAAATTGTATTTGAGCTAGTAATGTTATGGGTAGGGTATATATTCGAGAAATTTCAGAATCCGGGCACGTGGGCTCGAGGGCATTTTGGTCAATTCACTAAGCGAAATTGGGGAATTATATAATTTGAATTGTTGCAAATATTAGAGTATATTTTCATTGGTTTATCGTTATTTGGATAGTTTTGGGGCGTTGTGCGTCCATTGGAGTCGTTGGAAGGGCTTGGAAGCCGGTTATGGAATTTCGGAGCGAGGTAAGTCTCCTTTCTAACTTTGTGAGGGGAAATTCCCCCCCTAGGTGAACTAATTAAATATGTGCTACTATCTGCAGAGGCTACATACGCACGAGGTGATGGGAGTCAGTGCGTAGCTACTATTATGTCATGTACGGGTAGTCTAGGACCCACTAGCATGCTTTACTTGTCGTATTTGTGACCTTGTCAATAAAATATCATGTGATACTGCAAATAATATTATACTGATAATGCTATTGAATTGGTAATTTATTTCCTACAAAGGATAGAGTGTACCTTTCTTAATCATTTAGAAAGAGAATTGATTCCTCCGTGGATAATTGTATTCCTGATAAGGTCATAATATTGAATATTATTAAACTTGGCAAATGAGATTCAAAACAAAGATTTAAATGCTATTTTTCGTGTTCCTTTAAGAAGAATTTTACCACTTTCCTAGGTAACTGCTTTCTTGATAAAAATGTGGACCTATAGTGTGAATATATGTATCTATGGGTGCCTGAGTTGCATGTATGATTCGCGAGCAGGATAACCCTGTATTTTTGTATAACCGCGTCGCATGATCGATTCGCGAGCGGGGCAGATAGATGCATCTATGGTTCGAGCCGTTCGACCCTCGGCAGTGCACAGTTTATTATTGTTGATCCGCTCCATTCGACCCTCGGCACTTTGTTAGCGCATGATAAATGTTGCGTATTTCCTGTGATTTATACATTTTTATCGGCCTAAGGATGTTTTAATGGCCAGTTAAGAAGAAGAAGAATTGATGTTTAAAATGTGAAATAAGTCTGATGTTTCTTATCCCTGATTATGATTTAAATTGTCAATTGAAATGACAAAGATTTAAAGTGTTAAATGTGGAAGGAGTTGATATTATTTATTCCTGATTTTAATAAATTGCCTATGACATACATGCTTAGTGTCTCACTTGATTATACTAAATTGACTTCTAGCAAGTGTCTAATTCAACCTCTCGTCACTACCTCTCTGAGGTTAGACGGGATACTTACTCAGTACATGTTGTTTTTGTACTCATGCTACACTTGCTGTGCATTGATATTGCACAGATACTTTCACAGCGATGTGCCCGACTTGGAGACTTAGGTGAGCTGCATCATCCGGAGGTGACCCACAGCCGATAGAGTCTCCCACATATTGTATTTATTTTCATTTTAAATTCCTTGTTCAATATGTATTTCGGACAAGCTTTGTAGTATTTGTGAAATTCATAGAATTTGCTCATGCACTTGTGATACCAGGTTCTGGAATGTGTTTGGGATGTATTTTAAAATAGAATATTAAACTGTCGTATTTACTTAGCGGATTTTATTCAGTTATCATTTAATAAAGTGAAAGGTAATGATTTCAAAAATGCTAAAATAGGAAATTTAACTTAACCATTTAATGATTGGCTTGCCTGACAGTGGCGTCCGGCGCCATCACGACCTTATAGATTTTGGGTCGTGACAATGATGCCTTAAAAAACGTTTAGATATTTATGACTAGTTAATGAGATAAAAAAATATAAATAATGGTAATACAAACTAACCAAATCCCGTGAAAGATACTCGGCATCCCTCGATGATGAGCCATAACTCAGTCGGCATCCACTATCCACATCTCGTGTCAGATGATCATCAGCAACCGCCGACGGCTCTGGGGGACCAGGAAAATACTGATCCCACTCTTGCCACATAATGGCCATGCCCGAGATCTACAATGGAGCTGACGGGGTCACCTGGGAAGTCCTTGGATTAAGCTAAAGGCTGAATGACGGCATATCACTAGGAGCATGTTCTGGCTCATGGTGGTCACCCGGCTGATCAACTCCAACATCCTCAATAGGTGCCTCAATGCTGACTTGCAGCGGACCACATCCTCGCCGACCCCCACGACCTCGTAGGACACCCCTACCTCTCTGGTTATCCTAAGATCTCATCATCTCGGGCTCGCCTCAATGTCCGGGAAGTCAGATCTGTAACCTGCCGGCCATACTTGTGCAAAGCGGCCGCTCCCTCACCGGTATGCTTCTGCATCTGCAGTCCCAACTGGTAGAACAGATGTAGGCCACACAACATGTAAAATATTAATTACGGAACTCTAGATTAACGTTATAAGTAAGTATACCAAATACCATACCATCATGCCTCCCAGCGTATGAAATGTACCGACCGCCAGCGGGATGAACGGGATTCCCGATGAAAAGTTGGGTAATTCTGAGGTACCAGCCGATATACTCATGCTCAGCATCTGTACGCTCAGGTGGAGGGGTGGCGGAATCAGTTCATGCCACTGGTCCCATATCTCGATATGCGCCTTTAGTCATGCCACATATGTCTGGTCAATCCTGGAACGATCATCCCGCTGGTAATGTGTCCTAAGCCAAGCGGGTGGTCGAGGTACAAGTTGCGATCGACCAAACTAGCGAAGCACTCGCTCGGTGGCATGATACTCGACAATATCGATACACATCAATGGGACAGAAGAGCTCCACATAATTCGGTCGGTCAAGCAATAATCGGGTAAACCAGCTATTAGCTCATCGATGTATGGCCTCGAAATGAACTATTAAGTAGAAATAGGAACCGTGAGTATATTCAACACATATAAAGCCAGGCCAAGAAAAATTAAGTATACATTTACCTGTGCACACTCCAGCAAATCCAACAAATCCCTACAATAAGGGGATTATGTCGAGCCTCGTACTCAGGTCCGTATCCTCGCCTATCAACCCACCTCCTAGCTAAAAGGAGAAATGGTGGAGGTGGTGCATTCGAAGCGAAGTGTGGTAGAGGTGGCTGCCGCTACAGGAAACGCCTCCAGGCACAAAC
The DNA here is from genome assembly GCA_005239505.1 of Nicotiana paniculata. Taxonomy (NCBI): domain Eukaryota; kingdom Viridiplantae; phylum Streptophyta; class Magnoliopsida; order Solanales; family Solanaceae; genus Nicotiana; species Nicotiana paniculata. The sequence goes on along the minus strand of ML361836.1, from coordinate 34,550 downwards.
CTAATATACAATGTTGGCGTAAAATTTAAAAATAATTGACTATGTTTTCACCAGCAGCAGCGGCAAAAATTTGGCAACGTCTGAGTAGATTCCCATGCTCGCCCTATGCATCTGCCTATAAAACTAACCAAGAACACCTGCACCCCAACTGTAATCAGGTAAATCATCTAGCCGCTCAATATGATGAAGAAATCTCAAGCTGACTAGGTTTCTCGAAATGTTCGAGAACAATACCCCTCTAAACATAAGTAGCATCAACAACCTCATTGCTTAACATCTTTAAATATATTGCAATACCTTTAATATTAAAATTTATTCGATATTTTTACTATATTATTTATTATGTTGATACATTTTCTATATTATAATTTTTTATTTTATATGTTAGTTTATTATTTTATATGTTACTTTAATATTTTATATGTTTGTTTATTACTTAATATGTTTGTTTCTTATTTTATATGTTTGTTTATTATTTTATATGTTAGTTTATTATTTTATATGTTAGTTTATTATTTTATATGTTAGTTTTATTATTTTATATTTTTGTTTGTTACTCACCTATTTTTTACTATAATAAAATTAAATAATTAATTTTTATAATTATACATAATCTAATTATTAAATATTCATATAACAATACTTAGTTTGAGTCCAAATGAACCACATTTTGGCCTCGGACTCGATATTTGAGGCCCAGTAGCACCAAGGTATCCAATGTTCTTGTGTTCATGATGAGAAAAGTTTTCCGATTTATCACTCAACAACTTTGTTTATTTTATATGTTAGTTTATTATTTTATATGTTAGTTTTTTATTTTATACGGTAGTTTTATTATTTTATATGTTTGTTTGTTACTCACCTATTTTTTACTACAATGGAATTAAATAATTAATTTTAATAACTATACAGGATTTAATTATTAAATATGCATATAACACGCTTAGTTTGACAAATATTGTTGTTTTCTCATGTTATTTTCTTACGTTTGTTGACTAGAATTGGAGATTGTTTGTGTTTGAATTATCAGCTTTTGAGATTTTTTTGAGTTTAACAAATACTTAAATGATTAATTTCAATAACTACAAAGATACTGCGCTAAAGGATACTACATTTTACTACGCTAAAAGGGCACTACATTACAAATACGAGTACTATATTAGGGCACATGATACCACTACAGGGAATTAAAGTCCATATTCATATATGTACAACAATAACATCTAAATAAGATTAATTATTCCAAAAAGAATAATTTATCTATTTTACTAGTCTTTTAGCAAATAATAATTTAAACCAGATAAAAATAAATAAATTTATTTAATCATAAAACAATTATGATAAAACATATACCACAGTAAAAAGTATCTAATTAACATTTTTTAACAACTAATAACAATTTCTCTATTTTACTAATTTTTTAACACACTAATAATATCGTCTGGATAAAAACAACAAATTAATTAAATCATAAAACAATCAAAAAATAACATAGAGCACAATAAGAAATAACTAATAGGCATTTTTTAAACATGAGCTTTAACGAAAACTAAGTCCGAATATCTCTATTTTAATTTTTTGGAAACTTGAAGATTTGGTGATTTGGAGCCGAAATGAGCAACCCACTATGAGATAACGGCTTAGCTAGGACATGGGACCGAGAATCTACACTTTTTGTGGTACCGATGGGCTCCAACCAAGTTTTTTGGGCTCCAACCGAGAATATGTGACGACACGGTCGATCGTTTTGAGAGTTAGCGCCCCGATCCCCTAATAACTGCTTTCCCCCACCTTGATATCTGCTTATGGGACTTGTCGGAATGATAAGTCATGAAATTCGGAGAGTTTTGGACAAATAGTCCCTGCATATGAGTTTAAGCTTTAGAAATCGGACCGTAGTTGGAACTCTGGGAAGACGAGTCCGTAATGGGATTCCGTCAACACCATTAGCTCCGCTGGGTGATTTCGGAGTTAGGAGCATGTCCAGAATGTGTTTTCGAGGTCTTTACCAGATTTGGGCTTGAATTGGCGAAAGTTAAAATTTCGACGATTTTGGCCGATAGGTGAAATTTTGATATCGGGTTTGAATGGAATCCCGTGAGTGGATGTAGGCCCGTCGTGTCATTTGTGACCTGTGTATAAAATTTGAGGTCATTCGGACTAGTTTTGACGTGTTTCGGCATCGATTGTGGATTTTGGAAATTTCATAAGTTCTTAGGCTTGAATCCATGTATAATTGGTGATTTTGATGTTATGCGATGTGTTTTGGAGGCTCGACTAATTTTGGATAAGATATTAGGACTGGTTAGTAAGTTTGGTTGAGGTCTCGGGGGGCCTCGGGGATGTTTAGGATGCTCAACAAGTGATTTTCGGAACTTGGAAAACAGCTGAACCATTGCTGGTTCTGGTGTCTCACACCTGCGCACGGGGAACCGCGGGTGCGGACACGCAACTGCAAAAAAGGGGTTCGCAGGTGCAGGTTTGGTCAAAGTCGACTAGTTCTCGCAGGTGCGGTCTGGGTTCCGCAGGTGCAGAGCCGCAGATGCGGCCCAGTGACCGCAGGTGCGGCCCCAACCCTTTCAGTGAGTTTTCGCACCTGCGATGGATTTTCCAAAGGTGCGGTCCAAGAGTCGCAGGTGCGGATTACCTGGGCTGTTTATACAAATCCGAGGGTTTGAAGTTCATAATTTCTAAAATGATTTAGAGCTCGGGAAAGTGCGCTTTTGAAGAGATTTTCACCTGGGCAATTTGGGTAACTGATTTCTACTCGGTTTAGACTAATTTCCATGATTATACACTTGAATCTACCCTTTAATTTCGTGTTTATAATGGCAAAATTGGGGAAATTTGGATAAAGTTCTTAGGCCAAGCTTGTGAGTTTAGATTGAGATTTTGATATCCGATTAGAGTAATTATTGTATGGTTAGACTCTTGAGTGAATGGGTGTCCGAAATTTGTAACTTTTACCCGATTCTGAGACGTGGGCCCGGGGGACTTTTGGGTAATTTTCCAAACTTCGCGTATTAGCTTCGAACTAATTAGCTATATTGATTCCTTAAAGTGATATTTACATTATGCAATTGAATTGAATAGATTTGGACCATTCGGAGTCGGGTACTCGTGGCAAGAGCGTGGTTTCGAGTTGAATGTCGTAATCGAAGTAAGTGGCTTGCCTAACTCTGTGTTGGGGACTTCCCCTTATGTTGTTTTGATACTATTTGTTATATGGGCGCCGTGTACGTGAGGTGACGAGTACGTACACGAGCCATTGTTGCTTAATTCAATTTTTTCTATCCATGTCATAAATTATTTTACTCTTTTTTCACTGTTTAATGTGCTACTTGCCTAGTTTAAATTAGGAAGAAGGATGCCTACCTGTTTTACCTAAATTCCCTATTTGATACAATGTTCACCGTGTTAGTTAGTCTTGATCTTTTTGTTGTCTGTGATTCTTTTCCTAAGCTGTTTAAAACACCGTATCCGACATTCATTCGCATTGTATATTTAAATTGGGACTACAGACATATTCCGGGAGCTTCCCCATTGTACTGCATATTTAAATTTGGACTACGGACGTATTCCGGGAGCTTTTCCCATGTACTGCATATTTAAATTGGGACTACGGACGTATTCCGAGAGCTTTCCTCCTGTACTGTATCTTTACATTTGGAACTACGGGACGTATCCCGGAAGATTCCACCGTGTGATATTTTGTACTGAGCCAAGGGCTCCCTGTTGCTATTTTACTTCTCAGAATTATTGTTTCTACTTCTTACCTTAGAATTTATATTCCTCTGTACTATTTTAAAACTGTTTTACTTATAAAAATCCAGTAGAGCCTTAACCTGACCTCGTCACTACTTGACTGAGGTTAGCCTTGACACTTACTGGGTACCAATTGTGGTGTACTCATGCTCTTTTCCTGCACATGTTTTTTGTGTGCAGATCCAAGTACCAGCAGTCAGTTCGTGGCTAGGGTTCCGAGCGGCTGCTTCGAGGAGACCGAAAGGTAATTCTGTCGCGTTCGGATAGTCCTTCGAGTCACCTTCCACTCCAGACTTAGATAGATTTTTCATGTAAATTCCCTTACGTTGTATAGAGCTATTTTGAGACAGAGCTCGTGATTAAAGTGATATTTCGGGTTTTGGGAAGTTGTATATTGTACGCACCAAGTGGCGATGTTTCATTAGTAGTTTTACTTTATTCCGTGTTTATGTTATTGCTTCTATTCAATATCTTTTCCGCAATTAGGCTTACCTAGTCATAGAGACTAGGTGCCGTCACGATGCCTTTCGAAGGGTAAATCGGGTCGTGAAAAGTTGGTATCAGAGCGTCTAGGTTCATAGGAGTCACAAGTCACAAGCCGGTTTATTAGAGTTTCGCAGATCGGTGTGGAGATGTCTGTATCTATCTTCGGGAGGCTATGTAATTCTTAAGAACAATCATATTTCTTTGATTTCCTTGTCGTGCGAGTTATTGACTTCAAAAATTCTAAAAAAATTCTATTCTATTCTTTCCCGCAGATGGTGAGGACCTGTACTGGGAGGACCGATGGCCAGGAACCTGAGCCCCTTGTCAGAGCCGCTAAAGGCCGGGGTCAGGGTAGAGGACGACCACACAGTGCAGCCCGAGCAGTGGCGAGAGAAGAGACAGAGGAGCCTATAGCAGCCCTAGCTGGAGAGTCGGGGCAGGAGGTCCCTATTGCTGCTCTAGCCTTACAGGAGACTTTAGCTTAGTTCATGAGCATGTTCAGCACTCTAACTCAGGCTGGACTACTTCCGATAGCTCCCGCTACATCTCAATCCGGGGAAGGGGCACAAACTCCCGCAGCCCGCACTCCTGAGTAGAAGGGTCAGGTTGATCAGGCCCCGGAGTATATCCATATGCCCCCAGTGGCTCCGGTACAGCATGGGACCAGGGTAGCTGCTTCTGAGGTAGAGCAGCTCAGACTTGAGAGGTACAAGAAGTACCACCCACCTACTTTCAGCACACTAGCTTCAGATGATGCTCTGGGATTTCTTGAGGAGTGTCATCATATTCTCCGCACTATGGGCATTGTGGAGACCAATAGGGTTTCTTTCATTGCTTTCCAGCTGAGGGGAGCAATATATCAGTGCTGGCGGGGCTATGAGCTGAGTAGTCCAGATGAGGCAGCCTCACTCACTTGGACTCAGTTTTCATAGATATTTTTGCGAGAGTATGTCCCTCAGAGACTCAAGGATACTTGGCGAGCGGAGTTCGAGCAGTTGAGCCAGGGTACTATGACTGTGTCGGAGTATGCAGTCCATTTCAGTGAGTTAGCTTGGCATACACCAGCCTTGGTTGCCACAGTCAGAGAGTGGGTTCGCCGCTTCATTGAGTGACTCCATCCTAGTATCCAGACCAGTATGGCCAGAGAGTTGGAGATGGATATCACTTATCAGCAAGCAGTGAGTATTGCCAGGAGAGTAGAGGGCATGTTCGCCTGGGACCGAGAGGAGAGAGAGGCTAAGAGGTCTCGAGACACTGGCCATTTTCCAGGAGCTCGTGCACGAGCAACACGTTACGATAGGGGCTTTGTGGGTCACCCTGTTCATTCAGCCCTTCCAACATCCAGCAGTATTCCAGCTCTTCCTAGACCTCAGAAGTTCCATTATGCACCGCCAGTATCCAGTGTGCCTCTTGTTCGAGGTGTTATTTACGGCCAGCCCAGCAGGCCAGCTTCTATTCAGTCTCAGTCGCAGCGTCCTTCGAGGGGTTGTTTTGAGTGTGGTGACACTCGTCACGTGATTAGAGATTGCCCCAGGGCCAGGAAGATTGCACCTCCACAGTCTTATCAGCCTCCACGTGCTCTGCCGGGTCCTCCGACTATTCTTCCAGCCCCAGCTGCCACTCTGCCTCCTCAGTCAGCTCGAGCTGGGGGTCGGGGAGGTAGATGTCGCCCTAGATGGGGAGGCCAAGCCAGATACTATGCCCTTCCAGCCCGTTCCGAGGATGTTGCTTCAGACTCAGTCATAGGTATTGTTCATGTCTGCCATAGGGATGCATCAGTATTATTTGATCCAGGCTCTACGTATTCCTATGCGTCCTCTTATTTTCCTCCACATTTGGGGATATCTCGGGATTCTTTGAGTTCCCCTACTTATGTATCTACTCCTGTGGGATACTCTCTAGTTGTGGATCGCGTATATCAGTCGTGTTTGATTTCTCTTAGTGGTTTTGAGACCAGGGTTGATTTGTTATTACTCAGAATGGTAGATTTCGATGTTATCTTGGGCATGGACTGGTTGTTGCCTCATTATGCTATTCTTGATTGTCACGCTAAGACCGTGATTCTAGCTATGCCAGACTTGTCGAGATTAGAGTGGAGTTGTACCTTAGAGTATACTCCCCGCAGGGTCATTTTATTTCTTAAGGCTCATCGGATGGTTGAGAAGGGGTGTGATGCGTATTTGGCCTATGTGAAAGATGTCAGTGTTGATACCCCTCCAGTTGAGTCATTCCCAGTAGTGAGGGACTTTCCTGATGTATTCCTAGCTGATCTTCCGGGTATGCCGCCCGATAGATACATTGATTTCGGCATTGGTTGTTGCCGGGCACTTAGCCCATTTCTATCCCTCCTTACCGTATGGCTCCTCCTGAGTTGAAGGAGTTGAAGGAACAGTTACAGGAGTTGCTTGATAAGGGTTTCATCAGACCCAGTGTATCACCTTGGAGTGCTCCGGTTTTATTTGTGAAGAAAAATGATGGTTCTATGTGTATGTGTATTGATTATCGGCAGTTGAACAAGGTCACGATGAAGAACAGGTATCCTTTACCTCGCATTGATGATTTATTCGTCCAGCTACAGGGTTTCAGAGTATTCTCCAAGATTGTCTTGCGTTCTGGCTATCATCAGTTGAAGATTCGGGAGCCGGATATCCCGAAGACTGCCTTCAGGACCAGATATGGCCACTATGAGTTTCTTGTTATGTCATTTGGGCTGACGAATGCCCCAGCAGATATATGCATTTGATGCACAGTGTGTTTCGTCCTTATCTTGATTCCTTCTTCATTGTGTTTATTGACGACATCCTGGTGTATTCCCGATCACGGGAAGATCATGAGCAGCACTTGAGGACTGTGATTTAGACTTTAAGGGAGAAGAGATTGTATGCAAAATTTTCTAAGTGTGAGTTCTGGCTTGATTCAGTGGCATTCTTGGGCCACATAGTGTCTTTGGATGGGATCAAAGTAGATCCGAAGAAGGTGGAGGCGGTGCAAAATTGGCCTAGATCGTCATCAGCTACGGAGATCCGCAGTTTCCTTGGTTTGGAAGGGTACTACCATCACTTTGTAGAGGGGTTTTCATCTATTGTAGCACCTATGACCAGACTGACCCAGAAGGGTGCTCCGTTCAGGTAGACCAAGGAGTGTGAGGAGAGCTTTCAGAATCTCAAGACAGCTTTGACTTCGGCCCCAGTATTAGTGTTGCCTACAGGTTCGGGGTCCTACAATGTCTACTGTAATGCCTCGAAGATTGGACTTGGAGCAGCATTGATGCAGGAAGGTGGGGTGATTGCCTACGCGTCTAGACAGTTGAAGGTGCATGAGAAGAATTATCCAGTTCATGACCTCGAGTTAGCGATTATTCTTCACGCCCTGAATATCTGGCGTCATTATTTTTACGGTGTTCCATGTGAGATCTTTACGGATCACCGGAGTTTGTAGCACTCGTTCAGGCAGAAGGACCTCAATTTGCACCAACGTAGACGGTTGGAGTTACTAAAAGACTATGAAATCACTATATTATACCAACCGGGGAAGGCCAATGTGGTGGCTGACGCATTGAGTCGCCGGGCAGAGATTTTGAGAAGTTTGGCATATCTTCCGGCAGTTAGAGGCCCTTAGCCTTCGATATCTAGTCCTTAGCCAGTCAGTTTGTGAGGTTGAATCTTTTAGAGCCTTGCCAGGTTTTAGCTTGTGTGGTGGCTCGGTCTTCTCTTTATGACCGCATTCGAGAGCGCCAGTATGATGATCCCCACCTTTTGGTTCTTCAGGACAAGGTTCGGCAAGGTGACACCAGGGATGTGACTATAGGAGATGACGGTGTGATGAGGATACAGGGTCGGATCTGTGTGCCCAATATGGATGGATTTCGGGAGTCGATTCTTGAGAAGGCCCATAGCTCGCGGTATTCCATTCATCCGGGTACCGTGAAGATGTACTAGGATCTGAGACAACACTATTGGTGGAGAAGGATGAAATAGGATATAGTGGAGTTTGTGGCCAAGTGCCTCAACTGTCAGCAAGTCAAATATGAGCATCAGAGGCCAGGAGGGTTACTTCAGCAGATTGAACTTCTAGAGTGGAAGTGGGAGCATATCACCATAGACTTTGTGGTTGGACTCCCTCGGACTTTGAAAAACTCTGATGCTCTTTGGGTGATTATGGATCGGCTGACCAAGTCAGCCCATTTCGTTCCGATGTTGACTACATACTCCTCCGAGAGGTTGGCGGAGATTTACATCAGGGAGATTGTTCATCTCCACGGTATTCCAGTATCTATCATTTCAGATAGAGGAACAAAGTTCACTTCACGATTTTGGAGAGCTGTTCAGCAGGAGCTAGGCACCAGGGTAGAGTTGAGTACAGTCTTTCACCCTCAGAAGGACGGGCAGTCCGAGCGCACGATTCAGATTCTTGAGGATATTCTCCGTCCCTATGTGATGGATTTTGGAGGGTCATGGGACCGATACTTTCCACTTGCAGAGTTTACTTATAATAATAGCTACCAGTCCAGCATTCAGATGGCGCCGTATTAGGATTTGTATGGTAGACGGTGTCGGTCCCCAATAGGATGGTTTGAGCCGGGCGAAGCTCGATTGTTGGGTACAAATTTGGTCCAGGATGCCCTGGACAAGGTGAAGGTGATTCAGGAGAGGCACAGCTCAGTCCAGGCAGAAGAGGTATGCGAATCAGAAGGTTCGTGATTTGGCATTTATGGCTGGTGATCGAGTTTTTCTTTGGGTATCGCCTATGAAGGGCGTCATGAGGTTCAAGAAGAAGGGTAAGCTGAGTCCGAGATTTATTGGCCCTTTTGAGGTGTTGCGACATGTTGGGGAGGTTTCTTATGAGCTAGCCTACCTCCCACCTAGTAGGAGTTCATCCGGTATTCCACGTATCTATGCTCCGAAAGTATCAAGGTGACCCGATTCATGTTTTGGATATCAGTTCAGTCCAGTTGGACAAGGATTTGTCATATATTGAGGAGCTAGTAGTTATATTGGATAGATAGATCAGGAAGCTCAGGTCAAAGAATATTGCATCAGTCAAGGTTCAGTAGAGGGGTCAGCCGGTCGAGGAGGCAACTTGGGAGACCGAGCAAGATATGCGCAGTCAGTACCCTCATATGTTTGTAGCTTCAGGTATGTCTCTATACTCGTTCGAGGACGAACGATTTTCTTAAGAAGGGGAGAATGTAACGACCCGGTCGGTCGTCTTCAGAGTTAGCACCCCGATCCCCTAATAACTGCTTTCCTCACCTTCATATTTGCTTATGGGAATTGTCAGAATGATTAGTCGTGAAATTCGGAGAGTTTTTGGACACATAGTCCCTTCATATGAGTTTAAGCTTTAGATATCAGACCGTAGTTGGAACTTTGGGAAGATGGGTCCATAATGGGATTCTGTCGACTTCGTTAGCTCCGTTCGGTGATTTCAGAATTAGGAGCGTGTCTGGAATGTGTTTTCGAGGTCTGTAGCAGATTTAGGGTTGAATTGGTGAAAGTTAGAATTTCGGTGATTTCGGCCGATAGGTAAAATTTTGATATTGAGCTCAGAATGGAATCCCGAGAGTGGCTGTAGGTGCGTCGTGTCATTTGTGACCTATGTGTAAAATTTGAGGTCATTCGGACTAGTTTTGACGTGTTTCGGCATCGGTTGTGGATTTTGGAAATTTCATAAGTTCTTAGGCTTGAATCCATGTATAATTGGTGATTTTGATGTTATGCGATGTGTTTTGGAGGCTCGACTAATTTTGGATAAGATATTAGGACTGGTTAGTAAGTTTGGTTGAGGTCTCGGGGGGCCTCAGGGATGTTTAGGATGCTCAACAAGTGATTTTCGGAACTTGGAAAACAGCTGAACCATTAATGGTTCTGGTGTCTCACACCTGCGCACGGGGAACCGCGGGTGCGGACACGCAACTACAAAAAAGGGGTTCGCAGGTGCAGGTTTGGTCAAAGTCGACTAGTTCTCGCAGGTGCGGTATGGGTTCCGCAGGTGCAGAGCCGCAGATGCGGCCCAGTGATAGCAGGTGCGGCCCCAACCCTTTCAGTGAGTTTTTGCACCTGCGATGGATTTTCCGCAGGTGCGGTCCAAGAGTCGCAGGTGTGGATTACCTGGGTTGTTTATACAAATCCGAGGGTTTGAAGTTCATAATTTCTAAGACGATTTAGAGCTCGGGAAAGTGAGATTTTTGAAGAGATTTTCACCTGGGAAACTTGGGTAAGTGATTCATACTCGGTTTAGACTAATTTCCATGATTATACCCTTGAATCTACCCTTTAATTTCGAGTTTATGGTAGAAAAATTGGGGGAAATATAGATAAAGTTCTTAGGCCAAGCTTGAGAGTTTTGATCGAGATTTTGATATCCGATTAGAGTAATTCTTGTATGGTTAGACTCGTGAGTGAATGGGTGACCAGAATTTGTAACTTTTACCCAGTTCCGAGACGTGGGCTCCGAGGACTTTTTGGGCAATTTTCCAAATTTCACGTATTAGCTTTGAACTAATTAGCTATATTGATTCCTTAAAGTGATATTTACATTATGCAATTGAACTGAATAGATTTGGGCCATTCGGAGTCGGGTACTCGTGGCAAGAGTGTGGTTTCGAGTTGAGTGGCGCAGTCGAAGTAAGTGGCTTGCCTAAGTCTGTGTTGGGGACTTCCCCTTAGGTTGTTTTGATACTATTTGTTATAGGGGCGTCGTGTACGTGAGGTGAAGAGTACGTACACGAGCCATTGTTGCTTAATTCCATTTTTTCTATCCATGTCATAAATTATTTTACTCCTTTTTCACTGTTTAATGTGCTACTTGCCTAGTTTAAATTAGGAAGAAGCATGCCTACCTATTTTACCTAAATTCCCTATTTGATACAATGTGCACCGTGTTAGTTAGTCTTGATCTTGTTCTTGTCTGTGATTCTTTTCCTGAGCTGTTTAAAACACCGTATCCGACATTCATTCACATTGCATATTTAAATTGGGACTACGGACGTATTCCGGGAGCTTTCCCCCTGTACTGCATATTTAAATTGGGACTACGGACGTATTCCGAGAGCTTTCCCCATGTACTGCATCTTTACATTTGGAACTACAGGACGTATCTCGGAAGATTCCACCGTGTGATATTTTGTACTGAGCCAAGGGCTCCCTGTCGCTGTTTTACTTCTCAGAATTATTTGTTTCTACTTCTTACCTTAGAATTTATATTCCTCTGTACTATTTTTAAACTGTTTTACTTATAAAAATCCAGTAGAGCCTTAACCTGACCTCGTCACTACTTGACTGAGGTTAGGCTTGGCACTTACTGGGTACCAATTGTGGTGTACTCAAGCCTTTTTCCTGCACATGTTTTTCGTGTGCAGATCCAGGTACCATCACTCAGTTTCGTGGCTAGGGGTCCGAGTGGTTGCTTCGAGGAGAACGAAAGGTAATTCTGCCGCGTTCGCAGAGTCCTTCGAGTCACCTTCCACTCTATACGTAGATAGATATTTCATGTAAATTCCCTTACGTTGTATAGAGTTATTTTGAGACAGAGCTTGTGACTAAAGTGATATTCCGGGTTTTGGGAAGTTGTATTTATATTGGTAAAAAAAAGAGTTTCACACGTATGATAATTCTTGATAACTCAGCCGGCTACGCGGACCAAGGAAAACATGACAGATGTACATGATTCTATAAAGAGGTGCGAAGCAAAGAGACATGACTCAATAAACCTCCATAGTAATCAGCTACGAGAAACTCAACGTGATTGAGACAAGGAAGAGACACGGTCAGAATGAATCCGGACAAAGCTATGGGCAGATTCAGAGACCCTCAATTAATGAATCACGCGTTACACAACCCTCATGCAAAAACTACGGTCATTCTATATAACGTCTAATTAATGTAATAATTAGTCATTCACGAGCGATCATTATAAGAGGTAGACATTGTATTAAGAAATTCCCTATATAAGGGAATAAAATATAACTTGTAAGGGCATTTGACCTACAAATACAATACATTTTACTTTTCTATGCATCATATTATTGTCTATTTACTTACTCCTTTTTATTTATTATTATTTCCTGGATTATCAGAAACACGTGTTTATCCTAAAAATAGCTTTGGTCAAAGGATCTAATTCTTTGGTTAAACAAATTGGTTCCATTACTGGGAAGTCTGGATATCTTTGTTTGCTTTTCAAGTGATATCCTCTGAACTATGTCGAACTCCAATGACAACAACCAGCAGAGAAATGGAACCCGGTTCCATCACCTTTAGGAACCCCATGTGGTTCAAGGGAACAATCCCCAGAAAGATCCAATAACAACAACGATAATAATGATCAAATCGTAGAACAAGATCGGGTAAAGCAAATGATTGCAGAGTATGTGGGCCAAGCTTTGCAAGAATTTGCAAGGGGATTACCAGCGACATCATCTGCATCACTAACACCACCTCTCAATAACACTAACACCGTGGAAAGTCCTCAGTCTAGGTTGGTAAACTCAACAAGGGATGACACTCCTAACGAATCTCTCAAAGCGAGACCAGGTATGACTAATAACTCTGAATTAAAAAATTTACAACTAACCTTGTAGAAACAGGTGAAAGAACAAAATGATCGAATCGAGAAAATTCCTGGAATACCACCTGTTATCAAAGTCATTGATGTTGATAGATATTCTCAACAAACTTGGAAACCAAGCGCAGCACCCTTGCCTATACCCAAGAAGTTTAAAATGCCTAACGTTCCTAAGTATGATGGAACAACGGACCCACGTGACTGCTTTTACCACCGGAGTAAAGGGCAACGACTTAAAAAAACAAGAGATTGAATCATCCTTGTCAAAAAAATTGGAGAAACGCTTACCAAAGGAGCCCTGACCTGGTATTCTCTTCTCCCTGAAAAATTCTATCGGTTCTTTTGCTGAGCTTGCATATTCTTTCATAAAAGCACACTCCGGTGCACAAAGAGTCGAGAAAAGAATGTAGGACATATTTAAAATAAAGCAAGGAGACACGGAACTACTCCGTGAATTCGTAGATAGGTTTCAACGAGAAAGAATGCAACTACCAAGGGTGCCTGATAATTGGGTAACCATGGAATTTATAAGTAATCTAAATGACAAAAGCACAGAAGCCACGAGGAGACTCAAAGAAAGCTTCAGAGAATTCCCAGCCACAGCGTGGAATGATGTTTATAACAGGTACAGTACTAAACTTTGAATAGAAGAGGATACCATTGCTCGTTCGAAAGATGAAGATCATACCAGATCCAGACATTCCGAATCAGACAGGAGATCGGGTAAAAATAGGTACGATCCTTACTTGGAACCATCGGGACGTGAAACTCGTCCCAGGTTCGAAAACACCAGGTCAGATTATAGACCACCAAGCTGAGATGCGGGCTTGTCCTCATTTAGATCCAGAAAGGATCGCGATGAACGACCTAGAGTTAATGCACGAATTGGGGATCACACCTTTAATGTAAGTACCCCTGAACTTGTTTCAATATTAAGAAATTTGGGTGATAAGGTTCGATGGCCCAAAGAAATGCGGTCAAACCCAACTAAAAGGAATCCAGATTTTTGGTGTGAATTCCATAATGATCATGGACTTTTTACAAGGTGAAATAGAACAATTATTGAAACAGGGCTATTTAACAGAATTGTTTAGTGATAAAGGTAAACAGACATACATGAAGAACATGCAAGAGCCCTTGAAGCCTCCATCTCCAAAAAGAATCGTCAACGTGATACATAGAGGAGAGGAAGTAAACGGAATAGTTTGAAAATTAGCCTCGAAGGTCACAGTTACACACGGAAAGCGGGTTCGAGAAAATCCGGACGTAGATGATATAACCTTTGATGATGCAGATTTCGGCGGACTAATGTTCCCCCACAACGATGCTCTGGTAATATCCTTACTCATTCATGACACTAACATTAAAGGAGTGTTGATTTATCCAGGTAGTTCAGTCAACATTATCTTGCTAAGAGTAGTGAAAGAAATGCTCTTGGGAAATCAGCTGATCCCAAAGGCACGAGCCATATCAGGGTTTGACAACTCTACAGTGACAACCAAAGGAGAAATCTAACTTAGCACTTATGCCGAGGGAGTAATTAAAAACACCAAATTCCAAGTCGTTCATACTAACATGGCTTATAACGTAATCATAGGAAGGCCCTGGATCCACGAAATGAAAGCAGTACCATCTACCTTGCATCAGGTAATAAAATTCCCTTCGGAAGGGGGAATCAGAGAGATTAGAGGAGATCAACAAATCTCTAGAAATATAAATTTCGTGGTGCATTATAACAAAAAAGTAGAGACGGAAGAATCGGAAGATATGGAAATCTCCCAGGCAGATGTTACCGGCCAAACAGGTACGAAAAAAGTGATTGACCAAACAGGTACGAAAGAAGTAAGTGTTCAAACAGATACGGAAGAAGATATTCACGAAAAGGTGAATCAAGTCACCAGGGAAGATAAACTGGACCACACTGATTTAGATTCCAGACCGGACGTCATTCATGAACCGGAGGAAGAGGAGCACATCAAAACAACTACGGAAGAGCTCAAAGTTGTTCCATTGTTTGAACAAAAACCTGAACAGAAAGTGTATGTAGGCACGAGGCTGAGCCCCGGTCGAAGAGGTAAGTTTATTGATTATTTAAAGGCTAACGCAGATTGCTTTACGTGGTCCCACTCAGATATGACAGGTATCCCACCAGAAGTGATGACTCATAAACTAAATGAATATCCATCCTTCGTACCTGTTAAGCAGAAGAAAAGAAAGCAAGGACCATTCAAGAACCAAGTGATTGACGAAGAGGTACAGAAAATCTTGAAAATTGGTTCGATACGAGAGGTAACGTACCCTAACTGGCTAGCTAACACTGTGGTACTACCTAAAAAGAATGGAAAATGGAGAGTATGCGTAGAATATACTGACTTAAATAAAGCACACCCCAAATATTCATTCCCATTACCACATATAGATCAAATGATTGATGCCACCGTAGGTGATGAATTGTTAAGATTTCTAGATGCGTATTCTGGTTATAATCAGATTAAAATGGATCCCTCAGACGAGGAAAAAATCTCCTTTATTACAAATAAGGGGACTTATTGTAATGGCAAATGGAGAGTATGCGTAGAATAAACTGACTTAAATAAAGGATGCCCCAAATATTCATTCCCATTACCACATATAGATCAAATGATTGATGCCACCGTAGGTGATGAATTGTTAAGATTTCTAGATGCGTATTCTGGTTATAATCAGATTAAAATGGATCCCTCAGACGAGGAAAAAATCTCCTTTATTACAAATAAGGGGACTTATTGTAATGGCAAATGGAGAGTATGCGTAGAATATACTGACTTAAATAAAGGATGCCCCAAATATTCATTCCCATTACCACATATAGATCAAATGATTGATGCCACCGCAGGTCATGAATTGTTAAGCTTTCTAGATGTGTATTCTGGTTATAATCAGATTAAAATGGATCCCTCAGACGAGCAAAAAACCTCCTTTATTACAAACAGGGGGACTTATTGTTATAAAGTCATGCCTTTTGGCTTAAAAGACGTTGGAGCCACCTATCAAAGGCTAGTGACCAAGATGTTCCAGGAACATCTGGGAAACATGATGGAAGTTTACATTGATGACATGCTGGTAAAATCAACATGGGCGGAAGAACATTTCTAGCACCTCTCTATTACCTTTGACATTTTACGCAGGTATAATATGAAGCTGAATCTAGAAAAATACGCTTCTGGTGTGGAATCAGGTAAATTCTTGGGTTTCCTTGTATCAAACAGGGGAATAGAGGTAAATCCTGATCAAATTAAAGCTATAGAAGAAATACCTGATGTACTTATAAACAAAAAAGAAGTTCAAAGACTAACGGGAAGAATTGCAGCCTTAGGAAGATTTATTTCCAAATCTTCCAAGAAAAGTTTTAAATTCTTTGCAGTTCTCAAAAAGCAAAATCGGTTCGAATGGACTGAAGAATGTAAACATGCTCTCAAAGACCTAAAGGCTTATCTATCAAAACCTTTATTGCTGTCAAAGCCAAAGGAGGGGGAGAGGCTGTACGTCTACCTTGTCGTCCCGGAAATTGATGTAAGTGCAGTATTGGTAAGGGAGGATAAAGGTAAACAATCTCCTATTTATTATGTAAGCAAGACATTACTAGATGCTGAAACTAGATATCCACATATAGCAAAGTTAGCCTTAGCTCTAATCATGGCATCTAGAAAAGTAAGGCCATACTTTCAATGTCATCCAATCACAGTTGTGACCTCGTATCCATTAAGAAACATATTGCATAAACAAGAACTATCAGGAAGATTAGCCAAGTGGGCCATAAAATTAAGCGAGCATGAAATAATATATCAGCCTAGGACTGCAATCAAGTCCCAGATCTTAGCTGATTTTGTCGCTGACTTTAGTAATAGCATTGTCCCTGAAGTGGAAAAAGAGTTACAACTCTTTAATGGTGTTAATCCGGGTCTATGGACCCTATTTACCGATGGTTCTTCCAATATAAAAGGTGTCGGCTTAGGCATAGTATTAATATCACCCACGGGTGAAAAGACACGACAGGCTATCAAATGTTATCCTATAATTAACAATGAAGCAGGGTACGAAGCTGTCATTGCAGGACTAGAAATCGCATGATAACTTTCAATCGAGCAAATCGTAATCAGAAGCGACTTCCAACTGGTAGTAAATCAAATGTAGGGGACTTATAGCGCTCGAGAGACTCGGATGCAACAATATCTGGAAAAGGCACGAGAGCTCGTGAGACAATTCAAAACATGAAAGGTAATACAAATACCTATAGAGGAAAATGCAAACGGAGATGCATTAGCTAACCTTTCAGCAGTCACGGAAGTAACAAAAAAAGACAATGCAATTGTTGTTCATCTATTACATTCAGCGATCGACCAGGACAGAAATGAGGTAAATTACAACAATTTAACCTGGGATTGGAGAAACGAAATCTTAATTTTTTTTTGCAGAATGGCACCGTACCTGAAGACAGGAAAACAACTCAAGCACTTCGCCGCAAAGCTGCACGGTACTACCTCATTCGCAACTCATTATATCGCAAGATGTTCGGAGGGCCCCTAGCAAAATTTCTCGGACCTAACCAAACGGAGTTCGGAATGAAAGAAGTCCACGAAGGACACTCTGGAAATCACTCAGGGGCGAGATCCTTGGTAAAACCCTAATCAGAGCTGGGTACTATTGGCCCAATATGAAAGAAGAGGCCGAGAACTTCGTATCTAAATGCGACAGATTCCAAAGGTTTGCCAATAACATGCATCGACCAGCGGAATTATTGCATCCAATAATATCCTCATGGCCCTTCATGAAATGGGCTATGGACATAGTAGGACCTCTTCCCACAGCTAAAGGACAGGTACAATTTTTGCTCTTGCTAACCGACTATTTTACAAAATGGGTAGAGACAGAAGTGTTCAAACAGGTGCGAGAAAAGGAAGTTAAAAGCTTCTTATGGCGAAAAATAATATGCCGCTTTGGGATACCAGAGGAGATCGTGTGTGATAATGGCCCACAATTCATAGGCTCGCAAATCATAGAATTCTTCAAAAGCTGGCAAATAAAATTGATCACTTCAATGCCGTACCACCCCGTGGCTAATGGTCAAGATGAGTCAACGAATAAAGTCATCATCAACAATCTAAAGAAGCGTCTAGATAAAGCCAAAGGAAACTGGACTGATGAGTTACCAGTGGTACTATGGTCATACAGAACAACTTCAAAAACAACCACGGGAGAAACTCCGTTCGCACTTGTCTATGGCTCAGAAGCCTTAATACCTGTGGAGTTTGGTGAACCAAGCATAAGGTTTACAACAGCCACGGAAGAAGCAAACGACGACAAATTGAGGACCAATCTGGACCTGCTCGAACCACAGAGAGAAGCAGTACTAATACAGATGTAAGCTCAAAAAAAAATCATAGAGCGTTATTACAACCGTAAATCTCATCTCAGGTACTTCAAGATTGGGGACTTTATCCTCAAAAAAGCCTTTCAATCAACGAAAGAAGCAAGCGTAGGAAAGCTAAGTCCAAACTGGGAAGGACCCTAGAAAGTCCGAGGCATAGTTGGGAAGGGCGCCTACGAGCTAGAAGATATGGACGGCAGAATCCTACCAACAAGTTGGAATGCCATCCACTTGAAGAAGTACTACTTCTAAGGAAAAGAAGTACCCCAGTCAGGTATCACATATTCGATTTTATTTTGAACATTTAAAATTTTACTAACCTTTTTAGATGATAGTCATAAATCTAACCCATCACCAGATGATGATATTAGACCTGCAAAGACGCGAGGAAGTAACTGAATTCCCGGTCTAGGGTTACACTTTCTGATGGACGTTTTAAAGGGTGAAGCAGCCATCATCTAAAAACTATATACCTTCGAGTCCCGTATGTTTTTCCTTTTCAGGAAAAGGACTAGAAGGAAGGAATAGTCAAGTGCTCGAGATTTCATTCTTCAAAGCTCAAACACTTGGGGGACTATACAGTATGGAAGGCTAAGACGAAGCAAAGAAGACTATCAAAAAGTCAAAAATTGAGCCTAAAGATCCATCTACCCAACAAGTCAAGTGATACGAGCAGAATCGAAAGAGCCAAAGACTCAAATGCAAAGCTGAAGAATCAAATACAAAGCCTGATCCAAAAAACCTTCGAACATGTTCAGGTTGAAAGGAAAAATATTAGCTACGAGGAAGAAATGCACATCTTTGTACTTATTCAAAAGAAAACTGTTGTAACCAAAAATAGTTAGGGATAAAAGATCATCATCATTGTACTCATTGAAAAACTGTTGTAACTAAAAATAGTTACGAAATCTTTGTACTCACATGTAAAACTGTTATCAAATAAAATAGTTACGGATGAAAAAGCATTTCCTCGTGATCATTGAAATCTGTTACGAACGAAAAACAGTTGTTTTCTTGAATTAACTTGAAAGAACTGTTACATACGAAAAACAGATACGAAATACAAGTGTACATAAAATCTGTTAAAAGAAAACAGTTGCAACATGAGTTTTAGATGATAACCGAACACATGTAAAATGTTGTGGAAGTTCAAAAAAAAACTTTCATCAGAAACATTCTTAAACATTTGAAAAAATCCTATCACTCTATTGCATTATTACACCATTATGAAGTTGAGATGTCTTCTTCATTAAGTGTCGATCCAAAAGGGCCCTCGTTCATAAATTTTGCATACTACAAAAAGGCACACATTTTATATGATACCTTGCCTATTACGAAAAGGTACGAGTAATCTAAAGCATTTAATATGCAAAACTCAGAGGTAAAACTAAAACCTCGAAAAATAAATCATGCAAAAAACTCAAAGAGTAGAATAGAGACTCAGTAACGAAAGTCATATTTTGCATTGATATGATAAAACGGCTAAGTAGAAACTAAGTATTAAATCGTATATATTGTATTTACATTAAGGTGCCCCTAAGTTGTCAGTTGGGGACTTTAAAAGATCCAAACTTACCCCCGATGGAGCTGGGGGTAACCACCAATCAAATAAAAAAAAGGGGAACCAACATCTTAATTGTCTTTAGAAGGGGGATCAACTTCTTCGCCGGCAGAGGAAGCAGGAACAGCTGGAGACGAGGGGACTTGATTAGAAGGAGCCCCACCTTCGGGTGAAGAGAGATTCTGACCTTGTTGAGCTTTCTCCATAGCTTCTTTGATTTTAGCTATTTTAGTGTTAAGGTCGAAACTCTCTTGACTCATTTCCGTCAATGTGTCAAGGCAAAAATTCATAAACGCGCAACTGACATCGACAGCTGCCGCCTCCTCAAGAGCTTGGTAATCATTCTCCCATATCATAATCTGAGCTCTCGGCTCTCAGCCTCAATAGCATCTTTGGCGACCCTTAAAGGTGCAACAAACCTCTCCAAGAATTGAATTTTTTCCAAGGCGTTGTGAAGATCCTCTTGGGTCTGGGTCTGGGTCAGAGACTGCACAAGCTCGCCTAAATACTCTTCTTTCTGCTCCAACAAGGCTTTCAAACTCCTAGCTTCTTCTGAGGCACGGGACAACTGCTCGGCAAATCAAGGGCTTATCAAGGGCTTCAACCACACCTCAAGCTGACCAGATTTATTAAAAAGACTCCCACCAGCTGGAACCTCTATTATAACTTGCTGCATCTCCCTGCTGGAAGACCCTACTTCTCTAATAGAAGGCACGGAAGCAGGCAGAGATGTAGAAGCCACAAGCAGGGAAGTCTGGGGAGCTGAGAAAGCCACGGGCAAAGTAGTAACGGGAGCAGTAATAGCCAAGGGAGCGGAGGAGGTAATAGGAGCAGATGAAGGAACTTATCTAAAAGAAGGAGGAAGAACGGCCAAGGGAGCTTCATTAACATCAAGGCCGAAGCCTTCACGAAATAGATGATCCACAGAATCATGCGCATGAGAGAGAGAAGCGTCCTCAGAGGAAGAAGGTCTAACATCGGGCATGGAAGACACTTCCACGGGTGTAGACTCATCGTCTAAAATCACCCTCCTTCTACGTGACCTGTGCACCAAGGTGTCCTCTTCTTCTTCTTCTTATAAGTTCCTAGACCCACCAACCTTCCTCTTCGAAGAAGAAGAACTAGCAATAGTTTCCTGAGCCTGAGTCAGGGACATTTTGGAAACAGACACAACAGGAACTCCACGGATAGGAAACCCTATCAAAAATAAAGGGTTAAAATGAGAAAGAGATTCGAGCAAGGAAAGAAACAAAAACAAAAGCTTCACTTACCGTGAGTTTTGACTTTCCAACCGAACTTCCTGGAGAAGTAGTTCCAAGACCTTTCTTCCAACGGAGAAAACGACAACAACTTTTCTACCCAACCACGGATACCAGAGACATTCTCAACAGTACCCATGATTGCTGAAAGAAGACAAAAAAACAGCTACGGTGTCAATAAAACACCTAAAGAAAAAAGGAAGAATAACGAATGTGAGCTAAAATGTACTCACGTGCACGATTCCACTTCTCAGGAAAGGGAAGATTTTCTTCACCTACTAAACCAGTAGTGGGCGCAACAACGTACCGAAGGTACCAATCTCTATCCTTATTGTCTTCAAGGGTTACCAGCACTTTTTTACTCCTGGCAGCCAGAGTAAAAATCCCTTGACGAAATAAGGTAAGAGAATAAAGATAAATGAGATGATTAAAGGTAAAAGGAACCGAGGCTAAAGTAGCTAAACATCTGAGACACGCAACAAACCGCAACACAAGAGGACCAACTTATCCTAAGCAAATTTTGAAGAAATGACAGAATTCAATGATGACTGGATCAATAGGAGGTTTAAACCCTAAAGTAAAAGGATAGGTATAAACGTAAGAATACCCCGTCTTGTAAGACGTTATTCTTTGGTTTTCATTTGGAACGATGATAAGAAAATCAGACTTCCAAGAACATTCCCTGCGAACAAAGGGAACTAAACCTTCAGTAATAAGGGTAGGGTACCTATTAGCACTATCAAGGGATAACAACTGATCAACAAGGACCTGACTATTCCTAGTGAAGGTAAACTCAGTAGGAATGATTTCATCCACTCGTGGTTCGCATAAGGGTTCATGATGTTCTCTACCCCTAGACGAAGATCTGGAAGCCCTAGCTCTTGGAGAAACTAAGAACCTAGCAGAAGAAGGGGAAGTAATATGGGAAGAAGAAGAACCTCTTAAAGGAGTACAACCTAAACTCCTCAGTCTACAACCTCTCCGACTCCGTGTCGGAGCAGAAGAAGGGGTCAAATCATCCACATTTATCACTCCTTTAGGTTGCTTCGATGAAGACATATTTACGAAGACAAAAAAAAATCTTTACAAATAAATAAGACAAGTTAGAAGTGTTTCGTGAAAGTAAAGAAAAGAGAAGAGGTATTTATACTTGAAGAAAACCATCAAACATGGGAAAAAAATGATGAGAAAGTCATAATTGAAGGTGTTACTTCGTGACTGATGCAGCCGCAAAAAGCCCTAAAAGGCGCCGAGTAACTGCAGAACCAATCCAAAGGGAACACGTGTCTTGAGCATTAGATGGAAGTGAAAAGCGACGCCTATGTTCGGAGAAGGATAAAATGTTTCGAGGTGAAACGGCGGAAAAATATTCCCGCCATAAATGTGTATTCACTTACCAAATATTCATCGATAAATAAATGGTAAGTGGGGGGACTATCTATATTGGTAAAAAAAAAAAAGAGTTTCACACGTATGATAATTCTTGATGACTCAGCCAGCTATGTGGACCAAGGAAAACATGACAGCTGGACATGATTCTATAAAGAGGTGCGAAGCAAAGAGACACGACTCAATAAACCTACAGAGTAATCAGCTACGAGAAACTCAACCTGATTGACTAGGAAGAGACACAGTCAGAATGAATCCGGACAAATCTACGGGCAGATTCAGAGACCCTCAGTTAATGAATCACGCGTTACACAACCCTCATGCAACAATTACGGTCATTCTATATAACATCACATTAATGTAATAATTAGTCATTAATGAGTGATCATTGTAAGAGGTAGACGTTGTATTAAGAAATCCCATATATAAGGGAATAAAATATAACTTTTAAGGGCATCTGAACTACGAATACAATACATTTTACTTTTCTGTGCATCATATTATTGTCTATTTACTTACTCCTTTTTATTTATTATTATTTCTTGGATTATCAGAAACCCGTGTTCATCCTAAAAATAGCTTTGATCAAAGGATCTAATTCTTTGGTTAAACAGTATGTGTATGCGCCAAGTGGCGATGCTTCATTAGTAGTTTCATGATGCCTTTCAGAGGGTAAATCGGGTCGTGACAGAATCTATACCTTTCCGCTCATTTTACGTTCAAATATAGCACCTTAGTTGACCGCGCTATACTTTAACGGACAAACGGTCGTTAAAGTTAAGCGCGATCAACTAGAGCGCTATATATATTATGGTGCCAGTTTTTTTCCACATATTTTGGTTCTTTGAGTCTAAATAAACCATATTATGATTCTGTACTCTCCAAAAAACTACTAGAACACAGTCAGGCTCCACATCTATCAACTTCACCACCATAGTAGGAGTCCAGAACCAAAGTGTGGTTCTTTTGGACAAGCGAGACTAAAATAAGTGTAAAAAAAGAGTAACATTTCTATATATAACGCCCTTTTAAAGGGCACTATTCTTTAACGCCTGTTTTGGATTTTAAGGCATAGCGCTCTTCACAAGAGCGTTATATATAAAACGCCTTTGTAAAATGCGTTATACCTGGAAGCTGATAAGACATGTATATATGGAGCAGTTTATTAAAGCGCTATATATAGCGCTTTAATAAACCGCGCTATACATACATAAGTAGTCATCCCTTTTCCTTTTCCGCACGTTCAAAACAGAACCCCTCCCCCTATTTTTTAAAAACTATTACAGCAACTCGATAAAAAACACGAGTTGATACCACCCGTTCCACAAAAAGTAAAGAGTGTTGGTCCCACATCCTAGCCAAGCCTTCTATTGTTGTGGGTTGCTTGTTTCGGACTCAAACCTTCAATTCTTCAACTTTTCGAAAAACATAAATCGAAGTACTCTGATTTAGTTTATGTTGAAACTCGTATAAATAATACATATTAGTTGTTTTGAATGTGTTCCATGATGTTTTGTGCTTTTTTCCGATTAAACAGGTATGTTATTTTTATCCAAATTAAGATATTAGTGTTCTAAAGAAATATGTAAAAATTGAGAAATCAGTATTATTTGTTAATAAAAATGTTAATAAATTACTTATTGTTTTATATGTATTTTCGTGAAGGTTTTGTGATTAAAATGTATTTGTGATTTTTATCTAGTTTAGATTATTCATTTGCTTAAAGACTAGTAACATAGTGCCCTTTTAGCGTAGTAAAATGTAGAGTCTTTCAATGTAGTATCCTTGTAGTTTAAGTATCTCTAATACTCAAAAATATGTCAAAATAACTGATAGATCAAACACAAACTCTGTCCAATGAAATATTGTATACTTATAAAAATTAATTATTTAATTTACAAACAAGCATATAAAATTATAAAACTAACATGTAAAATAATAAAACTAACACAAACAAGAATTAAAGATAGCTTAGTGCTACTGGGCCTCAAATATGGAGCCCGGAAACCATATGTGAATATTTAATAATTAAATATTGTATAATTATAAAATTAATTATTTAATTTACAAACAAGCATATAAAATTATAAAACTAACATGTAAAATAATAAAACTAACACATAATTAATCTTGCTACTGGGCCTCAAATATGGAACCCGGAACCCATATGTGAATATTTCATAATTAAATATTGTATAATTATAAAATTAATTATTTAATTTACAAACAAGCATATAAAATTATAAAACTAACATGTAAAATAATAAAACTAACACATACAAGAATTAATCTTGCTACTGGGTCTCAAATATCGAGCCTGGAACCCATATGTGAATACTCTGTCCAATTAAATATTGTATAATTATAAAAATTAATTATTTAGTTTACAAACGAGCATATAAAATTATAAAACTAACATGTAAAATAATAACTAACACATACAAGAATTAATCTTTAACTTAGTGCTACTGGGCCTCAAATATCGAGTCTGGAACCCATATGTGAATATTTAGTAATTAAATATTGTATACTCATAAAAATTAATTATTTAATGTACAAACAAACATGTAATTAATGTTGTTTAATTTACAGTAGGGGTGCCGCCTATGCATACCGGACCTTTCTGCGATGAGCTACTGCCGTTACAGGGCGATCATAGGTCCGCCCACATATGGGAGGGAGAGTTACTGGCCCAGACTCTCCGCGCCAGGAGAGTGGACGACATGTGGGATTTTCTAAAGGGCAAAGTTCTCCATCCCGTGTAGTCACACGCTTGCGTGATACGGGCTTCTATAGGATTTTGGAGATCGGGCAGCTACATCTCGATTGGTATTTGGTCACGGCCCTGATAGAGCCGTGGCGACCGGAGACACACATATTCCACCCGGGGTGCTGCTGTTCTTGCCTACTTGTACAAGCAGATGTGCCAGGCGAGCATGGGCACCCAGCATGACGTATGTTGAATTTTGCCGCTGCTACAAGTGACAACATATTCGAATACTCTATTCATTATAACATACCTAGTAAAAATATATCTTAAATTTTACGTCAACTTTGTATGTTAGGTTTGGGCCTGGGAGCGGTTTCTGCAGTTGCAGCCACCTCTACCACCATTACCTCCGGATGTACCACCTCTGTTTCTCCCTCTAGCTAGGAGGTGGGGTTCTCCAGCGGGGATATGTACGAGATTATGAGGCTCAGCATAATCTCGCCCTTTGCAGGGATTTGTTGGATATGCTGGAGGGCGCACAGGTAAATGTATACCTAAGTTTACTTGGAATAGCTTCACATGTGTTGCGTATACTCATGTTTTCTATTGTTACTTAATAGTTTATCTGGACGCCATACAACAACGAGTTGATAGGTGGCGTGCCATCGAGCGGGTACTTTGCCAGTTTGGTCGTCCGCAACTTGTACTGACACCTCCCACATGGCAACCCACACATTACCAGCAGGATGATCGTTCCAGGGTGGATGACGCATATGTGGTATGGCTAGAGGCGCAGGACGATACTTGGGACTGGCGACTTGACCTGGTCCCACCCCCTTCACCGCGCCGAATGGATGATTTTCATGATTATATGCGCTGGTACTGCGGTGTTACCCGACTTTTCATCGGGAATCCCATTTATCGAGCTTGCGGTCGGTACGTTCCATACGCCGGACGGCACGAGGCGCTGGTATGTTATTTGGTATTCTTACTTATACAACTATTACCTAGCATTCTGTAATTTATATTTTACACATTGTGCAGGATATTGGCCTTCATCTATTCTACCAGTTGGGACTGCAGATGCAGCAGCATGCCGGCGAGTGAGCTACCACTTTGCACGATTATGGCCAGCAGGCTGCAGAGCTGGCTGCCCGGACACTGCGATGAGCCCGAAAGGATCAGCGCTTAGGACAAGACCCTGCTTATGTGGAGCCAGAGCAGTACCAGCGAGGTAGGGTTATCCCACAAGGTAGGGTTCCCCACGAGGTAGGGATGCCCCACGGGGTCGTGGGGGGCGGCGAAGAGGTGGTCCCCAACAAGGGGGAGTTGAGGCACCTGTTGATGATATTGATGTTGATCTGCCGGGTGGCGTCCATGAGTCGGACGAGTATCACAACAGCATGCCGTCATACAGGCTTCGGCTGCAGATCACTCCAGGGACTTCGCAGGTAACCCAGTCAGGTCCATTGTTGATCACGGGCACGAGCATTATCGGAGAGGATTGGGATGCGTACTTTCCAGGCCCATCGACCGCTATTGAGGATCGGCCGATCCGAGATGTAGATAGTGGATGCCGGCTGAGTTATGGCTCATCATCGAGGGGTGTTTGGGATCTTTTACAGGTGCAAATATGTTTATATTAGTATTAAATTTAAATTTGTTATTTTCTCATTGATTTTCCATAAATAACTTTATTAATTTTCTTATTAAGGATTCATCCTCGCCCGTCACTGAGGCCTCTTTGTGCGATGCTGACCTTGATACGACGGATGATTACATTCAGGAGCCCGACGAGACCATCGTAAGACAATTTAATTTTTTGTGACTTAACACATACATTTCTAATATATATTTTCATATACTGAGCTGACTTATTCTTCTGTAGGTTACTACTGGACCGATGGCCCCTTCTACCGATCCTGCCAGCACTACTGATGTTCATGCTGCAGCGCATCCTGGTATAAAGAGGTGACATGATGAGGATGATCCTGATACCGTAGTCGGGTAGGATGGGATGCGCCTCAGGCCAACGGCTGCATTAAAGCACACAGGATGTGAGACACATTGGTTTTTATTTTTTTTTGTATTTTATGTAAATAATAGCAATATTTTTTATTGCTTACATTATTTGCGCATTATGTATTTATTTCTCCAGTTCTTCATTATTTTAATACTACAACACAAACACAAACATAGCAACTTAACATAATTTAAATTCAGCATAACTAATGAAAATACATGACATGGAAAGCATAAAGATAAAATATTACACTCAACACATACATGTGTTTGTTTAGTCACTATCGCCCGTTATTCTCTGCTTCAACCACTCAAATTTCTCCAACAACCTATTTTTTTCTTATTCCACCTCTTTTAGTTTCTCCTTCAACGCCGCAATTTCTCGTTTATACATAATCTCATCACGTTCGTATCTTTTGTTCAAATCATGATAATACTGCAAAGTTTTTCGTAGCATTCCTGCTTACATGGTTCATCAAGCCATACTTCAAAATTGCAATAACATCCGTTGTTGCCTCCAGACCTGTTCACACACATCTTGTATTTGCGCCCAACTTGAACATCATCCCAAAAGTCTCTCACCATACAGTGTTTTCCACAATGGCACATTGGTACATAAATGCGTTCAGACATTTGTTAAAGCAAAAAAGAAACCCTGCTTTTATGGAAAGTTTTGCTATTTGTTATGGTTAAGCGCAGAAAATAACTAGAATGCGCTAGTTATTTATAGGCAAGGAACCATACATAACGTAGTATTTAACCGCGTTGTGCTCTCACATAACGTAGTATTTAACTGCGCTATGCTTCACTTGTTAAAGATTCTTCTGGATACAATACAGCTTTTTCGCAGGCGGGCAGCTTTATAGGTCGACAAGACAACACACATAACGTAGTATTTAACCGCGCTATGCTCACACATAACGTAGTATTTAACCGCGCTATTCTTTGCATGCCAAACATCTTCCTCCTCTAACAGTGTAGTTTTCTAATAATTTTAGAGTGAAATTCGAAATTCAACGTAATAAGTTTGGTTTTTAATCCAATACTATTTTTTATTACATGAATGGGAGGGAGAAATCATTAATTTACTCAGCTGGAAAATGCTAAATATCAATAAGATTTAACAACAATGGAAACACAATTTTATTTGATACATCTTCTTAAATAAACAAGTACATACACTTATTACAACCACATTACGAAAATAAAAAACTACGTGTATCCTTGATAGTTGGGAACATTAGAAGAACATCCACCAGGAGCTCGATTACCACCGCCACCCAACCCAGTTGAAGGACATTTTCGATGGTCGTGTCCTATTTGCGAGCATATACCTCATTTGGTTCCATATACGCGTTATTTTTTGCACCTGTCGCTGACGCAAAAATTCCCTGTTACACACCATTTTAAATGGTTCCGGCGGCCACTAATGCTCAGCACCCACTGGGTGCAACTGCCCACAATAGGTGTTTAAGTATGCAGCAACACTATATTGTTTATCAACGTAGTTGGTTGGCCCTAAACCAACATGTTGAAAGCACCTGATGTCATGTGAGCACGGCATGTGGTAGATGAACCATTTTCTACAATAGCATAACCTTCTAGATTCATTTATGGTGTGTGCATTATTCTCCCGATTTTGATGGATAGCGGTGCGAACTTCAAAAATATTGTTGTCGTGATCATACTGTAAAAATAAATGCTAATGTGCTCGCCGCCTATATTTCTCAAATCTTTTCATCGGCAGTGGCATAAATTCAACACCCCTTTTCATCAATGACGTTGCAGCTGCATTCCTTTCAACAAACCTCTCATCCATATGCTTTAATGACATCCACACCGTGGCAGTGACAAGCAATCCTCATGCCGACTTCAATAACCCGTTGAAAGACTCTGACACATTTGTAGTCAGAATTCCCCATCTTCTGCCACCATCCGCATGAAAAGTCCACTTTTCAGGCTTATGTCACAGTAACCAACGATAGGTTGCCTCGTCTTTCTGCTTGATAGAATTGATGTGCCTCCAGAATTTATGCTCTTGGTGGTCTGTTGTAGCCATCCACATTAAATCATGTAGATACTTGTTGTGATATGCCTTCTGGAAATTGGCCTTCAGGTGCCTCACACAGTAACGGTGGTAGGCATACAGTTCTTGCCATGCAGGAAAATTCTCTACAAAACTTAAGATACCACCATGCCGATCAGATATTAGACAAATATCTGAACGTTGTTTGACAACGTGCTCTTTCAAGTGGCTCAAAAACAGCGTCCACATCTCTTGGCTTTCATTGGCAAAAATAGAAAAATCTAGAGGAAATATTTTTCCATTAGCATTTACTGCAACGAAGATCAACAACTTAATATTATACTTTCCATAGACATGAGTACCGTCTATGGAAATCACCGACCGGCAATGAAGAAAACCATCTATTGCTGGTTTAAATTCCCAGAACATGTATTTGAATATATATTCTGATATTCCCGGACTCCGCTCAAGCTTCGATTCAACAATGGTCCCGGGGTTAAAGTGTTGCAGTGCGTCCATGTACCTGGGTAGAGCTGCAAATGACTTATCCCAGTTACCATAAACAATTTCAAGCGCACGTTTGCACCCGAGAAATGCTTTTCTTTTGGTAATGGTATGGCCATATTCCTGGTGGACTGATGTAATGCACTCTTTGATTTTGTACCTTATGGATTATTCAAGGTGTGGAATCAGGACAAGAGAAATCAAGTCAACATCCATGTTGTAGTAATTCCCATTGAATGTGTCCATTTCAAGAGTGTGGGTGGCACTGTATTTACCCACTTGCCACAAACATGTTTTCTTCTTTCTTGTACGTAGCAAACAATGACGATCCGTAAAACATCTACGACAAACAACCTTGTATACATCCGGACTTGACTCCCATACCATCATCTCACGACACCCTTTTACGCTGTACATTTTCGCTGCCCTGGTTAGGCGTGCTTTATCAGGAAAAAGCATGCCCTTTGCCAACACCGTTGGTCTAGAATCATCCCACATTGCTATCCGAATTTCATCAAAATACCTTGTGAGAGCATCCACGTCCGGCATACTTGGCAAATGATCAAGGTAGGGAATCTTCCTTGAATGAAACTGTCACGACCCGAAATCTATTAAGGTCGTGATGACGCCGGACACCACCGCCAGGCAAGCCAATCATTAATTAGTTGATATAATTTCCTGTTTTAACATTTTTTTCGAAAATCCTTACCTTTCACTTACAAGTCATAAAAATGAATAAAAGTTTATCAAATAAATACGACAGGTATCTATTCCATTTATTCAGTTAAATCCCAAACACATCCCAGAACCTAGTGACACAAGTACATGAGTAATTTCTAAGAATTTATGCAATCATTACAAAGTTTATCCGGGATACAAATTTGGACAATGGAATTTTAAAAAAAATGAATACAATACGAGGGAGACTCTGTCAGCTGCGAATCGCCTCCGGATGATGCAGCTGCCTAAGTCTCCAAACCAGCCTCATCGCTATGAAAGTACCTGTGCAATAAAAATGCACAGCAAGTGTAGCATGAGTACGAAAACAACGTGTACTCAGTAAGCCGCCCACCTAACATCAGAGAGGTAGTGACGAGAGGTCGAATTAGACACTTGCTAGAGGTTAATTTAATATATTCAGGTGAGACACTAAGCATGAATGTCATAGACAATTTCTTAAAATCAGGAATTAATAATATCAACTCCTTCCACATTTAACACTTTAAATCTTCGTCATTTCCGTTGACAATTTAAATCATAATCCGGGATAAGAAACGTTAGAGTTATTTCACATTTTACACATAAATTCTCCTTCCTCATAATTGGCCATTAAAACTTCCTTAGGCCGATAAACATGTATAAATCACAAAAATACGCAGTAAATATCATGCACAAGAAATGCCGAGGGTCGACGGCCCGAACCAACATAAACATAAATTTTGCACTGTCGAGGGTCGAACGGCCCGAACCATAGATGCATCTATTTTCCCCGCTCGCGAATCAATCATGCGACGCGGTCAACATAATAATAATAATAATAATGCTAACCTGCTCGCGAATCATACCTGTGACGTAGGTGCTCATATGAATATACATAAATACAGGGCCATCCTGCTCGCAAATCATACATGCGACTCAGGCACCCAAAGTTACACATATTCACACCAATAAACCACATTTTTATCAGGAAAATTAGTTGTTCATGAAGTGATAAAATTCTCCTTTTAATAAACATGAGTATAATATTTAAAACTTTTCTGGAGATTTACTTGCCAATTTCGACAAGGTTCCAAACTCGATAGGTTTATCCGAAACATAATTATCCAAGGAAGAATAAATTCTCCTTCTAGGTGATTAAGAAAAGTAAACTCTATCCTTCTCAGATATTTAGATACTAATTGAAAGAATCACATGATATTTTATTGACAAGGTTACCAGTACAACAAGTAAAAGCATGCTAGTGGGTCCTAGACTACCCGTACATGGCATAATAGTAGCTACGCACGGACTCCTGTCACCTCGTGCGTACGTAGCCCCCGCAATTAATAGCATGTATTCATTTAGTTCACCTAGGGGGACAATCCCCCCTCACAAAGTTAGAAAGGAGACTCACCTCGCTCCAAAATTCCATAACCGGCTTCCAAGCCCTTCTGACGACTCCAATGGACGCACAACGCCCCAAAACTATCCAAATAACGACAAACTAATGAAAATATACTCTAATATTTGCAACAATTCAAATTATATAATTTCCCAACTTCGCTTACTAAATTGACCAAAATGCCCTCGGGCCCACGTGCCCGGATTCCGAAATTTCTCAAAGATATACCTACCCATAGCGTTACTAACTCAAATATATAATTTACCCATATATTCATGCTCAATTCGTGGTAGAAATCCAAAATACAAATTTTTAGGTCTTTCCTCCAAAATCCCAAATTTCCTAGTAATTTCCATGTCTAATTCATGTAAAATCCTTGTATTAATCTTAAAAACATGAAGCAATTACTTACCTAGTGACGCTTGGTGGAAAACCCTCTTGAAGCTCCTCAAAATCTCCCACATTAATGAAACAAATGAAGGAAATGGCCAAAATCCCATATAAAAGATCACACTGCCCAGAAAAACCCTCTATGCGATCGCATAGGCCAACTATGATGCCCCGGATTTCTTCTTGTGCATTCACACTCCCTCTCCCGCGTTCGCACAGGCCAAGTCCCAGAAGCCCCTAAACACACCCTTGTGCGATCGCACAACAACCCCTGTGGCCGCACAGGGCAATTCCCTGCAGCCTCAACTTTTCCTTCTGTGCGATTGCATACTTCCAGGTGCGATCACACAAGTCAAAATTCCAGCCCTCTAATTTCTTCTCCGCGATCGCACGACTGGGACCGCGATCGCATAGCACACCAGTGACACCAAAAAACAGCAACATCAAAACAGAGAAAAATGGTCCGAACTCATCCCGAAACACACCCGAGGCCACCATGACCCCGTCCAAATCACACGACTCAGTCCCATAACATCCCAAGAACTTGCTCGAGGCTTCAAATCACATCAAACAACGTCGAAATCACGAATCGCACTAAAATTCAAACTTTATGAACTTGAAATTTCAAACTTCCATTTCCGATGCGGAAACACGTCAAATCACCTCCGATTGACCCCAAATTTTGCACACAAGTCATATTCAATATTACGGACCTGCTCCAACTTCCGGAATCGCATTCCGACCCCGATATCAAAATTTCCACTTCCTGTGGGATTCTTCAAAACCTTCAAATTTCTATCTTTAGCCAAATGACTTCAAAATGACCTTTGGACATCCGAATTCACTTTCGATCGTGCTCCCAACCCCAGAATCACCATACGGAACTATTCCCAGACTTGGAATCCCAAACGTACATCAATATCATTGAAATGCACTTCCATCCAAACTTAGGAAATTCCTTCAAAACTGCTGACTTCCACAATATGTGCCGAAACGCTCCCGGGTCATCCAAAACCCGATCCGAACATACGCCCAAGTCCGAAATCATCATACGAAGCTGCAGGAACCTTAGAATCCTGATTCGGAGGTCGTTTACTCAAAATTCCAATCTTAGTTGATTCTTCCAACTCAAGGCTTCTGAAATGAGAATTTTCTTTCCAAATAAACTCTAAACTTCCCGAAATTCAATTTCGACCACACCTACAAGTCATAATACCTAAAACGGAGCTGCTCATGACCTCAAACTGCTGAACGATATGCTAGAGCTCAAACCACCGGTCGGGTCGTTACATTCTCCCCCCACTTAAACAGACGTTCATCCTCAAACGTGCTAAGAACTGCTCTGGAGTTATCTGAAATCACTATTTATCACCTCGAGCACCTGCCTGTGCTACCACAACCCAACTGAAGATTTCTTCTTTTATCCATATAATAAGCTCAGAATCCAGTTCCAACACTTGAAATTTCTCTAACAGTCCTAGTTTCAATACATAAACACCGTATCAACTACCACACGATATACCAGAATACGAGTGCATACCTTTTCTGAATTAGCACCATGCACCACAAAATTCATCATCTACCACAATGACGTTCCCTGAACCTTAATAGCCAAAATTTCACGAGTCTGATGCTCCCGATGCACCTCATAATATATATATATATATATATATATATACACATACATCCTGCTATAATGCTGACGATACCACCACAATGGAGGAGATGTGGAGAATTTCATACCCAACTGCAGAGTTAACAAATCATTGAATATCTCATCTTGACTAGAATCATCACCTCATTATGAACCGAATAATGGTATTTGTCCTTTAATGTATTTCACATAATCTTATTGCACTTGTTCCCTGATCCAATAATCTCGTCTCTCCCAGTATGAACTGTTCAGACAACAAATCATCTCAGACATGACCGACAGTCTCACATGATACCGCATCGCACCAATAGGCCACAACTCAAACATGATAACTAAGAAATGACTCAGGAAGGGACTACTCCACTCACACAACTAATGTGAACTTTCTCATAAAATAAGAAGTAAAACACAAGAAAATAAATATAGGAACCTAACTCATTATCACACTATTGCAGCGTGCAACCCGATCCAAATAACATAACTGTGGCGGCGTGCCACCCGATACAATTAACATGCCTGTGGCGGCGTGCCACCCGATCCAAATAACATAACTGTGGTGGCGTGCCACCCGATCCAAATGACATAAAATTTTCGTAAGGAAATATACGCGGAGTTGAATTGCTCACTATTAAAAATTTCTGAATATCTATCATAAGCACGCTAAGTGCATAATACCATCCTGGGGAGACTGATAAAGCCATATGCTTACAA